>SNQJ01S0009285.1:229462-241554 GCA_010110895.2 Picea sitchensis | reverse complement strand
CCCCCCTCTTAGTTATATTTCCAACAATTGGTATTAGAGACGATGTCTTTTATCAAAGGTAGATCCATAAGCTTGAACATGACTAGTCATGATGGAAGATCAACTAATAGACCCCCTCTGTTTGATGGAACACACTTTTCCTTCTGGAAAATAAGAATGAGAACACATTTAATGTCTTTGGGTGTTGATGTTTGGATGTCATTGAAATGGGATATGTGAAGCCTGTAGTCTTGGCCTCAAAAGATGATAAGTTGGAGTTTAGATTTAATGAAAAAGAAATGAATTCCATCCTCAGTGGATTTTCTGAAGCCGATTTTGTCAAAGTCATGCATTGTGATTCAACAAAAGTTATGTGGGGCAAGCTGATAACTAGTTATGAAGGTAATGAAAAGGTGAAAGACGCAAAACTTCAATCTCATGGATTGAAATTTGAGAAATTAAAGATGGATGAAGATGAAACTATCAATAATTACTTCTTATATATAGAATAACTTGTCAACACTATGAAAGGCCTAGGTGAAACGATATATGAATCTTTTCTAGTCGAGAAAATATTAAGATATTTTCCTGGTAGATTTAACTCAAAGGTCTCTGCTATAGAGGAAATAGCTGATCTCAAATCGTTGACACTAGATCAACTTCTTGGAACCCTAACTTCTTATGAAATGAGAATCACCAAAGGTAAATACACTACAAGAGAGGCATCTTTTAAAGTAGAGAAAAACAGAGACTCCGATATAAATGAGATTGAAGCAAATTGTGTGAGAAGACTAAAGAAAGGATCAGGAAAATACAAAGGTAAACTGCCCTTCAAATGTTTCAACTGTGGTAAGATAGGTCATTTTGCATCTAAGTGTCCTCACAAAAGAAAGTATCATACATATGATGATGAAGAGAAGCACAAAAACAAGAAGCTATATAAAGAGAATAATTTTAAGAAGAAAAGCCTTTGTGTAAACAATGATGATGATCCCTCAGATGATGAAAGAAGTGACTCTTCTATTGAAGATAAAATAAATAATATCATGCTAATAGATTTATAATATATAAACACTTAAGATATAGGAAGTGAGTTTGCTGATTTTGAAGCAGTAGTAGATCTTGAAGAAGAACTTGTCAGTGCCATGGAAGAGATCGATAGACTCAGAGAAAAGAAAAGAAAGAAAAAATAGTTACTGCTCAGGTATGAGAAAACATGCAATGAACCATCTGAATGAATTACTATGTTGAAGGTTAAGTTAGAGTAATCTAATAAGGTTGAATACATACTCAAACAACAATTAAAGGAAGGTGAAAAATTAGAAGCTGAAGTAGTTACTGTCAAAAAAGATCTAGAGAAATTTCAAGCCTTATATCATCCAAATCTGAAAAGTATTAAAGCCTCAGAAGGATTAGTCTCCATTCTAAATCAACAAATGAATTCAAATTTGAAAATTGGTTTGGTTTATGAAGAGGGATCAAGTATTGGTCAACCAAGCAACAAAGAATTGATCAAGTTTGTCAAATCTACAACCATTGAAAACAACAAACCTGTAGAAACAAAGGAAGAGAATTAGCCGCCAAGGAGGAGTGAAGGAAAAACTACCATAACTGAATCTATAGAACAAATAAATAATACACACTCTTCTCAAGGAAATCATCAGCATGGAAGAAATTGCCCTACTCAAATAAGACAACATTTTCCAGGTACAAAGATTTTTTCTATGGATATTTTTTTTACTGCTCTAACTTTGGACACAAAGATGCAAATTGTTCTTTAATATTTAGACATGAGCAATCAAGACAACCAAGGAATAAATATATGCCACAAAAAAGAATGAGACAACCAAGTAACAAACAACCACAGACTTCAAATCATGTTATGGCTGGGAAAAGGATGCATATTACACATAAAAATCATTATGATCCTTCATTTAATGAAGCAAAATGTTACATGTGCCATAATTATGGACATAAAGCTGCAGACTATCCCTTAAAAAACTATAAGCCATATTCAAATCACAGATTTGAAAATGTCAAGGTTTGGAAGAAGAATGAAGATAACAAGTGTGTATTAGTGTTTTCATCTCAAAGACAAAAAGACATCTGGTATATTGACAGCGGATGATCCAGTCATATGACAGGTGACAAAAGTAAGTTCCTATTACTCAAATAAAATAAAGCAGGGAGTGTGACCTTTGGAAATGATGCTACGGGAAAGATCAGAGGTAAAGGTCTAGTAAGATTAAGTAATGGAAGAAGCAAAGATCAATATGTATTATTTGTTGATGGTTTAAAGAATAATATTCTTAGTGTCAATCAGATATGTGAGAGAGGATGTGAAGTCACTTTCACTGCCAATAATTGTAAAATAAAGAAATTAAACATGGGAGAGATGATTGCAAAAGGGGTTAGAACTGAAAACAATGTAGATGTTCTGAAGTAATATAAGGATAAATTTCATTTAAGGAAACTTGATGAAAGTTGGTTATGGAACAAAAGGATTCGACACCTAAACTTTGATCATATTGTCAAACTGAATAATGAAGGTGATGTGAAAGAACTTGCAATAATATCTAAGCCTAATAACTTTGTATGTGAATATTGTCAAATGGGGAAGCTGACTCGTGCTCAATTAAAATCGAAGAGTTTCACATATTCAGAGAAACCAATTCAAATTGTTCATATGGATTTGTGTGGACCATTGCGAAAGGAAGGAAATGGAGGAGAACGTTACTTTATGCTAGTCATTGATGACTTCTGCAGACTTATGTGGGTTTCCTTTTTGAGAGAAAAATCTGATGCACTTGAGAAGTTAACAAAGTTTAAGGCATTAGCTAAGAATCAATCAGGAAGGAAGTTAAAGACAATTCGCTCAGATAGGGGAGAAGAATTTATGTAAAGATATTTCAAATAATTTTGTGACAGACATGAAATTAAAAGACAATATACTATTCGAGGTACTCCTCAACAAAATGGAGTTGTAGAATGACAAAATAGATTAGTTCAGTAGATCGCAAGGGCTATGATGAGTGAAAGGGACATTTCAAAAACCTTTTGGGTGGAGGTTGTTCACATGGCCGTTCATATTCTAAACAAAGTGCATCTAAGGCTGAACAGTGATAAAATTCCATATGAGTTGTGGTTTGGTTGACCAACATCAATCAAGCACTTCAAAGTATCTAGAAGTAAATGCTACATCAAGAATAATCATGATCATTTGGGAAAATTTGATAGTAGATCTGATGAATGTATCTTCTTAGGATATGCAATGAACAATAAAGGATACATATTATTTAACAAAGGAATGCATAAATTAGTATACTATATTGATGTTTGAATTGATGAAGAAGCTCCTGTAAAAGATCAACATAGAATAAGCACTAAGCCAAATGAAAATGATGATGAGAATAATGAAGATAAAGAACAAATAATATTAGAGTCACAAGAAGATGATGAATCAGGTGGATAAGAGACACCCAGACAAGAAGAGTCAGGACAACAATCAACATCAAATCCTTCCTCCAAAATTACTCAAAAGAATCATCCTGAAAGTCAGAGAATTGGTGAGAAAGACAAAGGTGTAGAAACCAGGAAAAGGATAATCAAAGACACCGAGCAATCACATATAGCCTTCATATCCATGGTGGAACCTAAGAACTTTAATGAATCTAGTAAAGACATAAATTGGTTAGAATCAATGAATGAAGAACTTGACCAGATTGAAAACAATGACACTTGGGAACTCGTTCCAAGGCCAACAAATAAAAATGTGTAGGATCCAAATGGGTCTACAAATAAAAGATGAATGAGAAAGGAAACATTGTAAGAAATAAGTCCATATTGGTCTGCAAAGGATAGGTTCAAAAAAAAGGACTAGATTTTGATGAAGCATTTGCGCCCATAGGAAGACTAGAAGATATTAGAATGTTTCTTGCTTATGCGTGTCATAAATAGTTTAAAGTCTATCAAATGGATGGCAAGTCATCTTTTCTAAATGGAGATCTAAAAGAATAAGTCTATATGGAACAACCAGAGGGTTTCCAACTGTCAGATAAACCTGAATTTGTATGGAAGCTGAAGAAATCCCTATATGGGTCGAAACAAGCTCCTCGTGCTTGGTATTACAAACTGGATAAGTATATTCAATACATAGGGTTGAAGAGAGGAATAGTTGACATCAATATATATATCAAAATAGAGGGTAATGATTTTCTCATTGTGTTGGTCTATGTAGATTACATCATCTTCAGAAGCAATAATTCTTTGTTGGTACAATGGTTTGCTTCTGCCATGCAGTCTGAATTTGAAATGTCTATGATAGGGGAACTATCATTTTTTCTTGGTTTGCAAATTACTCAGAGGTTTGAAGGAATATTTATTTCTCAAGAGAAATATATAAGAGAAATGTTGAAAAGGTTTCAAATGGAATATGCTACACCTATGAGCACACCTATGGTCACTGGATGCAAGTTAAGAAAGGATAATGACTCACCTGATGTTGATTAGAGTTCTTGTAGGTCTATGATAGGCAACCTATTGTACATCACAACATCCCGTCCATACATAATGCATGTTGTTGGAATGGTAGGAAGGTATCAGGCTACACCTAAAACAAGTCATCTATTAGCTATCAAAAGAATATTCAGATACTTGAAAGGAACAATGAACTGTGGCCTATGGTATCCTAGGAATCATAATTTTCAACTATCAGTCTATTCAGATGTTGATTGGGCTAACTGCATGGATGAAAGGAAAAGAATGAGTGGAGGTGCATTCTTCTTAGGAGATTCTCTTGTAGCATGGTTTAGAAACAAGAAAGGTTCCATTTCGTTATCGACTACAAAAGATGAATACATTGAAGTTGCCACTTGTTGTACCCAAGTATTATGGATGATCTAGACACTTGCAGACTTGAGGGTCAAATATATTGCACCAATCCCAATTCATTGTGATAATACTAGTGTGATTAGTGTGTTAAAGAATCTCGTATTTCACTCCAAGACCAAGCATATACCCATAAAGTATCACTTCTTGAGGGAATAGGTAACTAGCACTATTGTTTCTTTGCATTATATTCCATCCGAAGATTAGATTGATGATATCTTCACTAAACCGCTTGCAAAAGATCAGTTTGAGTATCTACGGTGGAAGTTGGGTGTGACCTTGTTATAAAGTTAAAATAATCTATATGATCAAGGGGAGGGTGCTCCTAGTATATCTGATCAGGGGGAGCATAGATTCACTCTCTGTTGTCTTTGAAATTGATGTCAAAGGGGGCGAAAAAGGTGTTGTCTATATGCTATAGTTGGAGGTCTAAGAAAAATAGTGCAACCTTTTAGGGTTTCCATCAATGCCAAAGGGGGATATTGTTGGAATGTTTACAGGAATAATGTGCTTGTCATTGATGGCAAGAAAAACAACGAACCAAACCTCAAGAGTGTAGAAGAGGAGAAATATCAGAAGAGATAACGGTTTCCAGAAGTGTAGACGAGGTCCAAGAGATGGACTCACAGGAGGAGCAAAGGTCAAGACCCGTGAACACTTAGAAAACCTTATAATTCAGAGAGATTTGAAGCTCAAGAGGAAGAGAGACAATGGCCATTGGATCACCGATCCAGAGGACCAACAACCGTCATATTGAATTAATGGAAGGATAGGATAAGAAGGGAAAAACGATTGAGAATTTGATCATTCGAATTTCCGTCAGCCGACAGATTGATTTAAGTTGAAGGACATGATAAGAAAGAGTCATTGATATAAGATCTTGATCAATGAACAACATTCATTTTGGGTATAAATATGTGAGTAGATTATTCTTTGGATAAATCACTTCGAGTGTTTCAGTTTGAGATCTGAAATCCCTGAAGCCCAGAGAGTTGGAGTAAACGTCATCCGTCAGATAATTTTAAAGTGGAAGGACAGGATAAGCTAGAAAATCAGCATCGCAAAAATATTGATTCGTAAATCTAAGAACATGATCGATGAACAACATTTAGTTCGGGTCTAAAAGTTACAAGGAGGTTATTGTTATGGGATTCTCACTTCAGAAGAATTGGCGACTTGAAAAGTTGAAATACCCAAAGTCCTGAAGGTCGAAGTCCCGAAGTGAATGAGGATACACGTCATAAAGGACACGTGGCACAATCAGACAATGAAAAGTGTCAAGTTGATTCGACATTTCAGGTACATTCAAATCACAAATCCGAGTCACACATGGAAACTATCAGGCTCATGACACATCATCAAGTGACGTAAGTAAGTGACATCACTCCAGGAGTTTTACTTCGAGAGATTTACCACCAACACTTGCTCAAAGTTCTRAAGTCTCGAAGTGGTTTGGGGTCATCCATCATTGAGGAGGATAGGTGGCGCAAGATCCACAAATTCAAAAGTTTTTGGATGGGGAGAATGTGAAAAATCGCCGAAGACAAATCTCGACTGTCGATTTTCAAGGGGAGTACATGTCAACTGATCTGAGATTTCGAAGAAATATCACTTCAATGATTGCCATTTGAGACTTGAGAATTTCGAAGTCTGGAGACATGAAAGGATCATGACCATCTCCGAAAGGGACATGCATCAGTGGATTGCCAGCTCCGGGAAAAATCAAAGGAAGGTTGAAAGGTTGGAAAGTTGAGATTTATGAACACTGAATACTGGAAGGGATTGCGACCATTTATTTGAGAAAATCACACATCGTTAGATTGTGAACTCCAGGTGAAATGATCTGGGATCAAGTGGAGTTTGAGAATCGAGACTCTCGAAGATTGAAAGGAGAAATCGATCTCGTTTGATGGTTTGGAGGGCCACATTTCACTTGGTCGTTGAGAGTAAGGATCATGTGTGGACAGAGGTAAGAAGGTAGGAAAAGGTAATAGATCAGATTCATCAGAGACCACGAGATAGATGATCACGCCTGGTTATGGAATTAAAAGTTTCTTGGAAGTTAATTTTCTGAGTGTAGGCCGCATTTGAAAGACACTATATCAGAAAAGGGGTATGTGGCAATTGGAGGTAGATTGCAGGGATAAAAGAGGTTAATCCCAAACCACTAGTTGATGCATCTGCAATCGTTCACTTATGAAAGGACGTAGCCCAAGGTCACATGCGATAGGGGGCTAATGGAAAGAGAGCTCACGCTCGGAATCACATTGTCATGTGAAGTTAATTGCCCAAGGTTATATTAGAAAATATGGAGCTAGTGCTCACTAGACCAAGAGCGCGAAATGCCTTTTGAATAGGTGTATGGTCACTGCCAGAGGTGACATGAAGGAAGGGACTTAGATGCCAAAGAAGACAAAAAAAATTGACTGGCTATAACTACCAGATAAGATGAAGAATTTAGACTCAAAGAGAAGAAAAAGATTCGCAGGATAACTGCCAAACAAGACAAAGAACCTTGAACAATGACCAGAGAAGATGAAGATTTCACATGATGATCAGGAAGACGACTCGATGTGTGAAATACATGCATAATATAGAAGAGATAGTGTATCTCCCAGAGACTGATGCATGTGGGTAGGAAGAGACTCAACGCATAATTTGAAGGGGAGATCTGTGGCATAGTGAAGAGGATGCAAAGGCAGCACATCGCATAAAAGGAATAAGAGAAGCTAAACAACATTCGATGTTGAGCACAAGAGGAAAATGAGCAGAGCATAGAAGCTGAACTATGAAGAATCAGAACAAAGTATAGAAGCTGAAGAAGGCAGAGGAGACTTGGAGTTGTAACAGACCATATTAGAGACAGAGCAAGTAAGTAAAGTTTTGTAAGATTCATTCAGGGTGGTAGGGTGGTGCTAGGGAGTATTTCAATCCTCTAAATTCTATTTGGTGCTAGAAGATATTATGGGAGTTGGTGCTTCCATCTAGTGGGTGCTAGTGAAACCTGGGAGTTGGTTTTTCCATCTAGTTGGTGCTAGAGAAATTTGAGAGTTGGTGCTCACTGCAAGTTGTAGTTTTCTATCAAAGGTTGTAGCCTCATATTTGAGTTGGAGCTCAAAGAATGTGATGTACATGAAAGTTGGATCTTGATTGACATCCTAAGAAGAAGAGGTTTTCACCCTTTATGGGTTTCCTCAGGAAAATCAGTTTCTCTGTGTATTCTATGTGATTGATCATTGTTTATCTATACATGTTAAGTTATCAACAAAAAATTAAAAAATAATCTAGAAAGAATCAGAAAAAACATGAAAAGTTTCAAGCTTATATACATAATTGATTCAGCCCCCCCCCACTCCTCTCATTTATATTTCCAACAAAGTAAATAGGTTGGTTGGAGTCAACACCTTCATCATGGAGGGGTAGGTCAGAGGAGGAAGGACCCTGGAATTTTTCCATGAATTGTTTGATATTAGAATTGATTTCGTCAATCTGGCTATTGAGCTATTCCTGGATGTAGTCGACTTTGGAATTAATGATAGAAATGTCAAAATTCAGTTTTTGATTGGTTTCATATTCGTGAGTAGGAGACATTTGGGGATGAGGGGTGGGTCCATGGAAAAAAAAGACATATGAATGATATATACCACTACGATTCATGAAACTAGAGGAATTCAATGGAGTAAGTGAGAAATAAGGGTGTCAGGAAGGGAATGTGTCCACAGGAAAAAAAGGATTAAAAATGATAGGTATCATTGTGATCAGGGAAAATAGGTAAATTTGATGGGATATGTCTCAAATAATGCTTCTAGGAAGGGGGTCGGGTCCACGAAAAAAATAAGGCTTAAAAATGATAGGACCACTATACTTTTTTTTTACTTCTACAGAGTTATTCTCCGTCTCGAAGAATACTGTAGTGGTGAATGGCCTAAACTATTAACTTGAAAAATTATGTATGAATTTCATAACCAGAATGAAAGAGACAAGGTTTCATGAAAATAACTTTGTTTTGTTTCTTTTTTGTTCTGTTTCTTTCCCCAAGGGTTAGGGTTTACAGGGTTCCTATAGACAATGGTTTTCCCTGTGCTATAGCTATTTGATATATGTGTAGGGTTGAAAAATAGTACTTATCCAAATATCTCATGGAACCAACTAAGGAGGATCAACCATGAACTTAGTCGTACTACCTGATTACCCAGGTACTAGAGAGTATCTTCTCAAGTTTTGTTCTCAGTGTCACTATTGCAGTCAAGAAGCCAATTAGTTGATCTAGGGATGGTTTTAGGAGAGCTAGGGGGAATCCCGATATACCTGACAGTACTTGGGAGTGATGGATGTGTACATATTTTGTCTAATGTGGTGCTACTCGAAGGGTACCAACATATGTTACAGAGGTTTCCACAAGGTGAAACTTTGGTTTCTAGACAACCCTGTGTTATTTCTTGCATGTAATATTCCCCACTAGAATTTTACCTACTAAATGATAGATATTTGTTCTTTAAAAACGTTGATAGTACATGTCTCTACCCTGAAAAAAAATCCCACAGTTTCCACAAAGAAAAGTTCTCTAATACCACTTGTTAGGTAGAATATCTATTATAATGAGAAAAAAACAGAAATACTACAAAAAAACCAGACAACCAACAAAATGTAGAGAACCACAATACCAAAAATGATACCTTTATTGATATAAAACAATTCTCACTTGTCTCTTTGATGGGGCAATATCTAGCAGAGTAGAACTCTATTACAATAATTCTCAAGAAAAATCTTTCTCATGCCATCTACTCCTATTTATACTAAACCTATATAAAAAAGAACAATATATAGGAAGATATTTCTAGAAGCGAAAGCTTCTATTACGTCCTCTTACATTACACCTGTTTACATTATTAACTACATCGTATTTATTAATATTGGCATTTATTACATGGAGAATATATTATTCTACCTACGTGAGGGGTTAGGGAGCTTAGGTCCCTAACACTAGATCACCCTCACTCTCACTTTTGTCATTAGTGAGTATCCTTGTGTTAATCAATGATTTTCATCATTTATCACTGATTAAGAGGTAAACCCTAGGTTTGACGAAGTGACCTTTATTGACATAGTAGGATTATTGTTGTACCTTTCATTCAATTTTATTTATTGGCAGAATGTTTGACCTTTGACAATGATTTTCATTATTGATTAATTATTAGAGGGTCTTCCTCATGAATAACTTTCATTTGGCTCATTTGAAATTCAAACTCAATGATGTCTTATTTACATATCTTTTCAAACACCTTAAATTCACACCATGTTCTCAATACTTTGTCCTATTTATTGATGAGAGATTACTTAATAATAATAATAATAATAATCTATTTTTAAGGTCACGGCCAAGCCACACCAAATTGGTGTATGAGACCCCCTTGTTTGTGGGACAAGGGACCCCCCTCGACCCAATGATTTGATTGGTAAAGTCTACATAGGTATACATACCCTACCCCCCTATAGATTTGAACTTGTGACATCCTAAGAGGAAACACATGTTCTTAACCATTAGGCCAACACAATGATCTCATTCCAATGGGTCTCTTCCTATTTGCATCAACTAATTTTCTTTAGGAATAAGATTTTGAGACCATGATAGTACCTTAGGGCTTGCAATCATTAGTGGTAGGTTCACTCACTATTAATAGTGAGTATACATCAATGACTCATGATTGGAAAATTATACAAGTGTTCGATTGCAACACATTTATTTTCACTTGCTATAATGTACTAAGTCCCTTAGTTCCCATTATCATCATTGGTGGTTATTTCACATATTTTGACAAGATACATTCATGACCAATGACCAAATAGTTTATCCTATCTTTAAAATTATAAAATTTATTCGCATGGAGTATATTTGTATATTCCACAAGAATTTGGATTAAAGACATTGGGATGAAGTGGAATTGCTTTCTAATGACACTGCTTGAGTTTATTATATAGTACCATCTTTCTATATTACATTAGTACTTTTGGAGAACAAATTTGTGATTTACTGATTTCAAGTTGTTTTCTTGATTTCTATTGAGATGTAGATTACTTTTGTATATGTTGATGGCTATGTTACTATTTTTATGCCAATCCACCATATATCACTTCATGGGAATGGTTTTGAATTCTATATATACTTCATGGATTCATAATGGATTTGATTTGGTATCCATACTTGTTTTTCACCTAAGAATGGGTATTCCTTCATTAAATTAATAAGATTTATTGCTAATCAATTTTTTGTAGCTTACCAGCCATAGATCACACACATATTTGACCATTTGACTGATTCTATAGTTCTAAATGCATATAACAACATATATTAAACACGAATACAATTGTTCAAGCAACAACAAGAACACAACGTTCATATAAAATATTTACACAGGATAATTTAACATAAGAATATAACAGAAACACTTATCTATTAATGATTAACCAACTGATTGTAAAAGAAGGATGAACCTCCCAGCCATAGGAAATGCTGATCATTTTCTCTCATCAACAATCCACCCTCGAGCTGAGGCTATGATTCCAAAAGGAGACCCGACTCACTAGCTATCCACTCTCAACACAGAGCAAAACCAAACCCATATTCTAGTATCACAACAGTTCCAAACCCCCAACTCTCTCTTTTCCCCACAACTTGCATTACCTGAGGAATATACTCCCTTCACTACTCACAATCAATCGGGTTGTACCATTCTTTTATCAAGGCCACTAGTGAATTTGGTTTTCCAGGAATCACTCAATCGGTAAGTCTAGGAACTCTCAGTTGTTTCATGTTTTCTCACAACAACTTTCATAAGCCTCTAAGATATTTCCTCAATAGGAAATCACACCATAGGATTACAACCCGATTTATCGACACACATGCCTCTATCTCAACATAAAAACACAACCAACTAATAGATACCTTCAAGTATACCATGGATGGTCTTCTTCCCAACCCTCTCCCTTTCTATGCTACTCAAATCTGTATGTAAAACATGTCCCCTCTTCTGCATACGAATTTCCTATTCTTCCTTTCTTTCTTGACTCGCACACTTCTCAAGGATGACTGTACCTTAACCCATGTTCTCCAATAACTATGGGATGTGATCACTCAAACCCACCCTCTTACATGATTTTAATGATTGACCTCTCATACATTCAATCAAAAAATAAGATCTTAAAGAAAAAGATAATAACTTCAGGAT
>SNQJ01S0009285.1:210899-222821 GCA_010110895.2 Picea sitchensis | reverse complement strand
TGCCAATTTTATCAATAAACATTATCTAAACTTCTGTATTTTTTGTCTACTTACAGGTACCCATGAATTTCATTAACCAATTGGACATGCTACAGCAGTTTAGATATGGTTTTCAGTTATTAGTCATAGGCAAAATTAGGGATTTGGGGAGATTTTTCAGAGATTTTTGTAAACTTTTTTGACAATTCCCACAGGGATGTTTTACCCTTTGGGAAGTCTTTAAATACTTATTATTTTTTGTAATAAGGGGCATCCTTGCTTTTGGGAGAACCAAGATTATGGATATCTAATAGAGACTGAGACAGAAATTGATGTTCTACTTCAGCTTTAGCTTTCATAATATCAATATTTTGTTTCATGTTTATGTTATCAATTTGCATTTGATTAATGACTGCTTTAGCTATCTTAGTCTTTTGCAAATGATATGAATTAATTAATATGATCCATATCTGATTTCTTCCAGTATTTAAAAATTCAGCAGTTAATTGATTCAGTTTATGAATGATAGATTTTTCTTCTTCATCAATTGAATTATTAAGTATAAGTCTTTGCATAACAGGTTTATCTAATTGTAGAGATTTATAAATCATATAATTGCTCTGATTTTTATGTCTTGTTTGTCCTATAAACAAACTTATAAGAGAACTACAGTTATCATTTACGAGAAGCTTCTGGATTATTCGGTGCAAGTTTCCTTCCTCCGATACGCTAGCACAGTCATCATGCACAGGGAAAATCTGGAGCGTATCTCCAAGTTAGTTTGCGATTTATTTTCGTTAATTTGTTTAGAATAATCTAAGTAGTTTGATTAAATATATTTGTAGTTTAGATTAGTAATTTAGTTTAGTTATTGTTCTGTTTTATTTCTGTTCATAAAATTATAAAAGCAATAAAAATATCTCTCGTTGTCTTAGGGCAGAATGCAAATGAGTTTTTTAGGTTTTATTTAAATCTGTAAATTGTGGATATTGTACATTTTTTGAATAAGTTATATTGCATTTAGAGTTAGTATAGTAGTAATTAGTAGATTGTATATATCGAATTGTTAGTTAGTTTTGTTTATTATTAGTTAGTTTAGTTTGCTTTATTTAGTTTTAATTAGATTAGTTTATTAGTTAGTTTAGATTAGATTTCTTTTTGTGTTTTCTTAGGACCTTAGATTGGCTAACAGAGCTGCTAAACCCATCAGGGTGGTTCATCCCAAATGGCTTGGGTTATTAGACAACCCCGGACCAGTTCCACTCTCTCAGTTGATGGACGGTCGATTTTGCCCATCAACAGATTTGAGGGTCAAATCAAATTGGGATATGAACCATAAGTGTGTGAGGGGCCAAATAGAACCATAAATGCATCATTCACAGTTGTGTGTGGATTTTATGGTACACAGTCGCGCATTGGGCGCATGTGCGCTCTTTTGGCTTCTTTGGCCTATGCATGTGCACACGCTTCCTATAGTGTTTCTGTGCATGTCAATTTTATAACCAATAGTATAGTTTTTGTGCCCTTTGGAAATGTATTTTTGGGGCTATGGATGAACTAATAGGTTTTTGGAGATGTTGTATTCCTGTAACCATTTGCGGACGAAATTTCAGTGATAACATATACCCCTGATGTGTGAGGTTAGGAGCATATGTATAGCTGAAATACATCAATGTTTCTTCTACTGAGAGTAGCATTGTAAGAAAGAGTGTTTATAGGAAATTCAAGAGTGATCTGTCAGAAGGAGAGGGGAAATTGTGGGACCCAACCTTTCTCTAGGTGTAGGAAAAATAAAAGTTGTATACAAACGAGGCAGGCATGCCCCATTCTCATGTTATGTAACTCAAATATGTAAGGTAGTAACTGAAATTGTATGTTGATGTAGATAATTGCAGCTCCCTCTGGGGTGGTTTGATAATGGAAGATGACAATTCTGGTGGTGAACATACTCTGAAAAGAGACGATGACACCTATAAGAAGTGTCGAGGACTCGTAGGCATTGATGGCCCAGCAAATTCAGAGGTCTTCAGCTCGTATAGAAAAACTGCAATAGTCACATAGTAAGACCCACCGTAACATGAGAGTGTGTTGACGTCAAATGTTATGGGGGTCAATGACAGTAGAGAGAAATGATGGTTCTGTTTGTTCCGTCTGAGACTCTTCATTGTAAAGGTAATGAGATTCAATATATGATCGCCCTTCTAGAAAATTTGTTGATATCGACTGAAAGGGAGACGTGACTACAAGAAGCAAAGGGCTTCATGAAATCCATTGGATGAGATCAGGAACTGATGAGGGACATGGATGAAGTCAATATGCAGTGAGACTGAAGACTTCCCTTGGTTGGGGATATATCTGAAGTGTGAGTGGTAGAAACCATCATACTAGATCCAATGTCAGGGGGATGACTAGATGTGGGTTAAATTGTGCCAAAGGTGTGACAAAGTGGACAAACTCAAAGATCAGGGGTATATGGATTGTGGGATACTCGAGGCTTATGGATGATGTCAACAAGAGTAGAAGGTAATGAATTCCCCAACCAAGGGAGACAGGGGTTGCTTTGCTAGAAAAAGAAGGTCGCTAAAGGAGACAACAAAAAGTGATGTAAGTGTTGGAAACAAAGGCTTTGGAAAATTATCAGATGAAATAAATAATAATTTGGGATAAGTGTGCAAATACAGAAATGGGTGCCCCAGTGCAAGATGGCTTGGCCTATGATGTAGTCCCCCATTCTCTCCTAAGGGATTCGTGACCTATCGGTCTAGGATCAATCAAGAAACTGAGTCAGATTGACTCTTTGGGTCTCTACTAGACCCCAAACCCACTTACACAGGTCATTTTTCTAAAGATGCAGACAAGGTGAGACCCGCGGGCCCTCTCCTAAGCGTTTTTCAAACCTCAATGCCAAACGGGTGCTAGCTCTCCTCTGGCTAAGCCCTTTCCTTCACATGACCATAGCTATGGACACTCGCCTTATCAAAAGGCACGTCATGACTTCGTGTATCGGGTCTTCGCATGTGAGTCACCTCGACTCTCCCGACCTCCGAAACCCTGAAATATCAATATTTCAGAGCACCAAATCAATGGTCCACAATCCCCATGATCCAACAGTTCTGACCTCCTTTTCGCCTATCGAGACTTCACATTCTGTGAAGTTGGAGGACCACTCACCTCCCTTCTCCCCATACATGAACTCCTGATATTTCCCTGGGAAACTAATAGTCCAAATTTCTCCTTGATCTGATGGCTCAGATCAAATCAAGATTTCACAATTTGTGAGTTCTTATGACTTTGCCTTTTACTTCTCTGAGTCATGAGTCAATGAAATGTTGATCTCTCACCACGTGTTCTCCTTGATGTATGATTTTGATGATTTCATAATTTTGCAACCTCGCTCCCCCTATGTACTTTCAAAACTTAGCGTTCGTGAACTTTACCTTGATCGGGCGATTACGATTCCTCTACGCTTAGACCAAATGGTTGAGATCTTTCCTCCTTTGTGCTTTCTCCTCATTGTCTATATGTTGATCACACGGTCCAAATATTTCCCCTTGAGCTTGCATTTTCTTCAGACTTAGAAGATTTTCGAAGGATTTAAAGGCCTCGACCATTGTCCTTCATGTGAGTCTGTTTCTACTTATGAAAAGAGTTATTCCTTTTGAGCTTAGTCTCATGAAGACTTCGATTTCCCATGCACTCCTTTCATTTTAGGGATTTTGATAACTCAGATCCTAATGATTTCCCAAAGATAAATTCCCCTCACCCTCATGGTGTTCTCCTTTTCTGGTTCTTTGACTTCTTACAAAGTCCCTTCGACACTTAGTTGAATCTCGGATATATGCACTCCTTGCACCAAATCTTTACGCAAGGTTTGGATTCTTTCAGACGACTATGCACACCTTGCACCAATCACTTTTCACTCCTTGCAAAGGGGAAGTTTTTGTTCTATATCTTCTAAGCTTCATAACTAAAACAGATTTTGTCAATGCACTCCTTACATTTTGTGTGCACACCTTGCACCACTTGACAGAAGAGAAACAATTGAAATTTCTCCTAACATTCACAGTTCCATCTACTCATAATGAGATTCATTCATTCATTCATGAAACATAATAACAAGGAATTGCAAAAAATGTCCACAACATGCATTGGATCAATTTTCCTCTATTATATTCCTATGTGAAAATGATTACAAATGTAAATGAACAACAAAAACTAAAAAACCTTGAAATATCGTACTAACTTGCAGCTATCTAACTCTGCAACCAGCCTCATTTGGGCGTACAAAACCTCTATTTATCTCATAGGTTTCTTAGGTTTTCCCCTGGCTACTTGTTTACATTACAACCTATCCTACGACTATTTTGGTACAGTCACATTCTAGAGCCAGAGTGGAAACTCCCACTTCTTCGCTCATGATTTCTCAAGCGTGCCTCAAAATATTGTTCTGGCATTGAGTTAAGGTGTACTTCAAAATGTCTGTTTCAACTTCCAGCATTGATCTCTCTTTCATATTCCCAGACATTGATGGCCTTGCTCCGCGTGCTTGACAACGATGCTCCTGCATCATACTCCCCTTGACAAAAATTCATCGACTCTTGTCCATGAGCTCCTACACTGACTTTCCATGCTTCTGTATAGAAACTTCATTTTCCCAACTGGAATATTCTATTGAGTGTCCCTTCCACTTGACTAGATATTCAAAATATGTCTTCCTCCTAGTCTTTTTGCCAATCCTTTGATCAACAATCTTTTCCATATTTGGTTTTTCTGATATAGGCATTTGTTTCTCCCACTGGATCTTCCTTTGATCTTCTAATCCCTCAGTGTCATATTTACTATAAGGATACAAGTCTGAAACATTGAATATGGGTGATATGCCCACACCATCTCGCAGCTCAATATCATAGGCGTTTGCATCAAAATTCCTCAAGATATTACATGGTGTTATTTTCTTCACTTTTAACTTGTTATATGTTCCCCTAGGGAACCTTTATTTCCTGAGATGTGCCAAAACCTGATCTCACACATCAAATTGAATTTATTTGTGATGTTGATCAACTCTGTGCTTGTACTCCTGGCTAGAACTTTGCAACTATCATCTGATCTGGCTATGGAGCTTCTGCATTTCTGTAGAAAAATATTCTTCTCCTGCGCTCCTGATCTCACTCTGTTCCAAGTCTCTCAACTTAGATACTCCCCCGGGTTGCATTCTATACAGTATTTGGAATGGGCTCTTTCTAGTGCTCATGTTTGGTGAATCATTGTATGAAAATTCTACTTGCGGCATAATCTGATCCCACTGGTTATGGTGTTCAGTAACCAGAATCCTCAAGAAGTTTCCCAAACTTCTATTTACCACCTCACTGTGTCCATATTTCTGAGGGTGATAAGATGAGATGAAGGAAAAATATGTCCCCAACTTATTCCACAATGTTCTCCAAAAGTGACCAACAAATTTTGTGTCTTTGTCTGAGAAAACGCTTATGGGTAGGTTGTGAAGTCTTACAACTTCCTTGAAAAACAAATTTGCAACATGTGTTGCATCATTGGTCTTCTGGAATGGGATGAAATGTGCCACCTTTGAAAATATATTCACCACCACAAATATAGAATCAAATCCTCTCTATGTCCTTGGCAATCCCAACACAAAATCCATGCTTATTGCATCACAAGGCCTCTCTGGTATTGGCAATGGTTGATACAATCCAGTGTTCTGTCTTTTTCCTTTTGCATGTTGGTAGATTCTACATATATTCACAAAATTTATCACCTATGTTCTCATACCTAGCCAACAGTATGAACTTCTCAAATATGCAAACGTTTTATCATGGCCGAAATGTCCAACCAATCCTCCACTATGCTTTTTTTTCAAAAGGTAATCCCTCATTGAGAATTTTGGTATGCACAATTTATTTCCCTTTAAAACAATCCCTCTTGAATCATTTACTTTGTCCACTAGCTTATATCTCTCAGCACAGGATTTGCACATGCTTCATATTCTTCCTTGAAATTTGTATCATCATGATACATTTCCTTAAGGTGTTCAAACCCCAAGGTCTTCTCCTAAAATTCCTGTAGAATCAAACATCTCCTTCGTAATGCATCATCAACTTTGTTAGCATTCCCAACAATATATTTTATGACAAAAGTAATTTTTTTCATAAAATCAACCCATTTTGCATGCCTGTGATTCAATGTTTCCAACTTGGTAATGAATTGTAAAGCCTGGTTATAGCTATACAAGACAAATTCTTGTGGGACAAGGTAATGTCTCCATTTATTCAAGGATTGAATTATGGCATAAAACTCCTTATCATACGTGGAGTATTTTCTCTTGGTATCATTTAGCTTCTCACCGAAATAGGCAACAGGTCTATTATCCAAGCTCAAAACTTCTCCAATTGAAACTCCACTTATGTCACATCTCACCTTAAATGTCTTTTCAAAATTTGGCAAGACCATAATTGGTCGTTCTATTATTATATCCTTCAATATATTGAAGCTCTTCTCGGCCTCCTCTGTCCATTTAAAATACTTGTGCTTCTTCTTCACTGTATCCATCATTGGTGCACAAATTCCACTGAAGACTCTAATGAACTTCCTATAGAAGCTCGCTAATCCATGGAATATTCTTACTTCAAACATGCTCCTTGGTGACGACCATTCTTTGATTTCTTTCACCTTCTCAGGGTCCATCTTTGTCTCATTCTAAGAGATCACAAAACCCAAGTAAATGAGTTTTGTCATCATAAAAGAGGACTTATTCACATTTATCAACAACTTCTCCTGCTGTAATCTCCCCATCACAAATGTCAGGTGCCTCAAATGCTCCTCTTTAGTCTTGCTAAAGACTAGTATATCATCCAGATATACAACCACAAAATTTCCAATCAAATCTTTTTGAATTTCATTCATCAACCTCATAAAAGTACTCGGGGCATTTGTTAAGACAAATGGCATAACAATCACCTCATGCAAACCTTCATTTGTCTTAAAGGTTGTCTTCCACTCATCACCTTCCCTAGCGATATCCACTTTTCAAATCTATCTTAGAAAATAAATTTTCTCCACTTAAACAGTCCATTAAATCATCCATTATTGGTAAAGGAAATATATACATGATGGTGATCTTGTTAATGGCTCTTGAGTCTGTACACATTCTCGATAATCCATCCTTCTTTGGACTCAACACAGTTGGTACTACGTGTGGACTCAATCTCTCTCTGACCAAAACATTGTCTAACAGTTCCTGGACATGGTTCTTCACTTCCTCATTCTCTCGAGGTGTCAATCTGTATGTTGCTTTGTTCGACAGACTTGCCCCTGGTATCAAGTCAATATGATGGTTGATACTTATGATGGCTGGCAATGAGTTAGCCAACTCATCCACCACTATGTCAGCAAAATTATCTAACAATTCCTTAACTTCTTCAGGGAAATCATCCATTGAAGTACTGGTAAGGATAACTCTAGGTTTCCTCACCACAGAAAACTGCATCTCATGTTCTTCCTTGACTTCTTTCAGAAGTTCCTTCCCACTCATGAGAAGTATGCTTGTGTTGGGTTCCTCTTTCACTTTCTTCTCCTCTATTGGTAGCAACATGTGTGTTCTATCATTATTCTCCAAGGTGTATGTATTCCTCCTCCCATCATGAATGACATTCTTGTCAAACTTCTATGGTCTTCCCAAAACAAGATGGCATACATCCATAGAATAGAATAAATTCTCCTCCTCCTCTTCTTCCTCTTCCTATAGAATAATTTCTTCCACCACCCTGTCTTCCTTGGGAATTTTATCCTCTTTCCGAGTGACTATGTGGTTTTTCATTCTCGTCCTTAGACTTATGTGATTTTTCATGGGTAACTCCCTTACCTCTGGTTGGGACTGTGATTTTACCTCTTCCTCGTTGGCTTTGCTTTCTTCCCAACTTCTCCTCTGCCTTCAACACAAACTGATAAGCATCATCTACTATTCTTACTGACATCAAGATGAGATCATCCTGGATTTTATATCTCAGGCCATTTATATATCTAGCTAATTTTTCTTCATCTCTCTCCCTTTGTTCAGCTCTGATGTTTAGCCTATAGAACTCCTCTTTGTACTCCTTAACTATCATCCCTTTCTATCTCAGGTTATTCATTTTCCTGAATAGATTAATCTGATAATCCTTGGGCATGAACTTATCCTTCATCTTGGCCACCATTTTGTCCCAAGTCTTTATCTTATTTTTTCCTTGGCTCCTCCCTTCACCCTGCAGCTCATCCCACCATAGTGTTGCATGTCCTTTCAACTTGGTGACAACCTGTTTTACCTTTCTCTCTTAATTGACATTTTCATAGTTGAAATGTTTGTCCATGGATCTTATCCAATCTAGCAGTTCTTCAACATATAAATTTCCTTCGTACATTGGGACCTCTATCTTGGTTCTGCCTCCCAATCTAGCAACTACTCTCAGCAAGCATTCTTTGACAACCTCCTCTCCTGCAGCTTCTCCGACGACATTCTCGCCCCTAGCTGCTTCGCTCTCTGCATCACTAATGTCTCCAACATTAGGCACTCATATCAACGCTTCTTCCATCACCTCTAATATTGCACGAAGTTCTCAAATCTCCCTTTATAAATGACTATTGGATAAGTGTTCTTCCACTCGTCTCCTTGGTGGCATTGTGTTGACTTTCTGTCACACATAGAGTACAACTTCAAGTTCTTCTGTCTCCTCTCCTTTTCCTATTGTATGCAAGAAAAATCCATCTCTAATACCACTTGATGCAGTCCCCCCTTCTCTCCTAAGGGCTGCGTGACCTCCCGGTCTAGGATTGATCAAGAAACTAAGTCTGATTAACTGTTCGGGTCTCTACTAGACCCCAAACCCACTTACACATGTCCATTTTCTAAAGACCCAGGTCAGGTGAGACCTGTGGGCCCTCTTCTGAGTGTTGTTTAAACCTCAACGCCAAACGAGTGCCATATCTCCTCTGGATAATCCCTTTCCTCAACATGACCACAATTGTGGCCACTTGCATGATCAAAAGGTGTGTCATCACTTCGCGTATCGGTTCTTTGCATGTGATTCACCCCGACTCTCCCAACCTCCGAAACCCTGAAATATCAATATTTCATAGCGTCAAATCAATGGTCCATAATCCCCATGATCCGATAGTCATGACCTCCTTTTCACCTATCAGGACTTTGTGTTTCATGAAGTTGGAGGAGCGCTCACCTCCCTTCTCCTGATATATGAACTCTCGATATTTCCCTGGGCAACTAACGGTCCATATTTCTCCTTGATCTGGTGACTCAGATCAAATTGCGATTTTGTGATTCACAAGTTCTTATGACTCTACCTTTGACTTCTTTAAGTCATGAGTCAGAGAAACATTGATCTCTCACCATGTGTCCTCCTTGATGGATGATTCCAATGATTTCATAATTTTGCAAACCCGCTCCTCCTATGTACTTTCAAAGCTTATTGTTCATGCACTTTACCTTGATCGGTCGGTTATGATTCCTCTACGCTTAGACAAAAAAACTAAGATCTTTCCTCCTCTTTGATTTCTCCTCATTGTCTGGATGTTGATCGCATGGTCCATATCTTTCTCCTTGAGCTTGCATTTCTTCGGACTTAGAATATTTTAGAAGGATTCAAAGGCCTCGACCTTTGTTCTTCCTGTGATTCTGTTTCTTAGATATCATTAACACTTATGAACAGTTTTATTCCTTCTAAGATTGGTCTCGTGAAGACTTTGATTTCCCACACACTCCTTGCATTTCATGGATTTCAATAACTCAGATCCTAAGGATTTACCAAAGAGAAATTCCCTTCACCTTCCTAGCGTTCTCCTTTTCTGGTTCTTTGACTTCTTACAAAGTCCCTTCGACACTTAGTTGAATCTCAAATCTATGCACTCCTTGTGCCAGATCTTTATGCAAAGGGGAAAGTTTTGTGTTATCTCTTCTGAGTTTCAGAACCGAAAAAGATTATGTCAATGCACTCCTTGCGTTCTGTGTGCACACGTTGAACCACTTGATAGAAGAGAAATAATTGAAACTTCTCCTAACATTCACAGTTCCATCTACTCATAACGAGATTCATTCATTCATTCATGAAACACAATAACATGGAATTGCAAAGAATGTCCAGAACATGAATTAGATCAATTTTCCTCTGTTATACTCCTAAGTGAAAATGATTACAACTGTAAATAAACAACAAAAACTGAAAAACCTTGAAATATCCTACTAACTTGCAGCTATCTAACTCTGCATCCAACCTCATTTGGGCATAAAAAACCTCTATTTATCTCAAAGGGTTATTAGGGTTTCCCCTGGCTACTTGTCTACATTACAACCTATCCTATGGCTATTTTGGTGCAGTCACATTCCAGATCCAGAGTAAAAACTCCTACTTCTTCGCTCGTGATTGCTCAAGCGTGCCTCCAAAGATTATTCCAGCACTGATTTAAGGCATACTTCAAAATGTTTGTTGCAACTACCAGTGTTGATCTCTCATACATATTCCCAGACGTTGATGGCTTTGCTTCGTGTGCTTGACAACGATGCTCCTGCATCAGCCTATGAGGGTGAAAGCTGCATGGAGAACTGGTGGAGGTTGGGGGCCCCATAGGTGGGTTTATGTATGAGTTAAATGAATGGAGTGTTATCTATATATGGGAAAACTAATTGTGAATGAAATGGAGGGTTAATGATACTACAGAGGTGCATTCAAATGAGAACCATAATGGAATAAGATGGGAACCCTTGGGGAAATCTAGAAAAATGAGGATAAGGAGTATGTGGATGATTCTCCAAAATGAATAACACTATCAGGACTCCCATCCATAAGTGGTGAAAGAAGCATGAGTGTCAAATTCATAAAGGGGACTATGACTAGGACAACTCATGTAGGGGAGAGTGCTACCGGGTGACAGTACTTGAAATACAGTGGAGGTAATAGTACTACAGAGCCGGATGTGAGGGTCCTACAGGAAAATGTTGGAAGGTGTGACTAGGAGATGAAATGAATATTCAAAGGGAATTATTACATGCCAGTGTTGATCATATACCTAAAGGGGATACGTTTTTGTGTGATGACTAGTACCTGCACACATGAAAACCAAATACCCAATGTGAACAACATCTGAAGATAAAGAGTATATAACAACTATTTGATAATTTCGAGCATGCATACCTGGGCATGATGTGTGAAAAATGCTCCCCTGGGGCTGAGGGTAGATGGTGACCCAGGGAATGTGACTTTGTAGGTGGTGGGATCCTGATCCCATGGCTGAAGATGGATCGGAAAATAGATGCTCTAAGCTCTTTTAATTGAGCATGGAAGTTTGGAAAAAGGGACTATATATATTTGTAGGGCCCACAATGCCACCTCATTTGTACTTGTTGTCATAGTGATTTGACGAGAGGTTTTTAGAGGAGATTTGGATATTATGAGAGTTCAAGCCAGTCAATCTAGGATTTGCGAGAGCTAGGTTAGTGGTCTCATCCTCCTACATAGTAGTTAGGGTTTCTTTTCTAGGTAGGGTTATATGGGTGGTCGTACTAGGGGATTTTGTGAGGGTGGGCCCCCAAGTGCACAGAAAATTGAAGGATACCCACACATAGGTGTGCAGATGTAGTGAGGATAGTCATGCATGGCAGTGCATGAGTGAGAAAAACAGGTGTGCATTTGATGTGTTCCTGTTCGAAGTACAGTTGCACACTTGTGTGCAACTGTTTCTTCGATAACTGCACACATGTGCATAGCTTTGTAGTGAATAGGTGTGCATGAATGCGCGCCTATGGATGTGATAGGTGTGCATTGATGTGAATATATTTATTCGACAACTATGCATTGATGTGTAGTAGTGGGAAGAACAGGCACGCATATGTGTGCACCTATGGGGGGTGATAGTCGTGCACATGAGGCAAAGCTGGGGGTTTTG
>SNQJ01S0009285.1:153187-181541 GCA_010110895.2 Picea sitchensis | reverse complement strand
AATTAAGGGGTAATGAGCCAATATTAGGGCTTAACAGAAACTGACCTCTATCATTGGGAAGGTTTCTCCAAACTTTGACACCATTTAGAAAATATTTCACATCCTGTAATTACATGGTTCATGGAATTCAATTCCAGTTTTCATTACTTTCCATGTAGCTCTTTATTACCTCAATCAAATTATACCAGATTCTTCCATGTTTCCATAATTCTAATACCTAATCCTAGGATTGAATTCATTTGATTATACCTCTGATTTTGCACCATGTGTAAGAAACCATTTTTGTTAGAATTATGAATAGCATAAAAATTTCATCATATAGAATACATGTTATTTCTTCATCAATTTATGAAGGATACATTGCACCAATTAAAATTTTGATTTTCTTGATGCATTCCTCCCCAAAACATCTTCCCAACAACTATGCTCATGCCTCAACTTGAATTCTGAGTGAAAAGTTACACCAACTACATGCTGCAATTCCACTCTTTTTACTCCTATAGAAAAATGTTTATCACTTTCTGGGAAATTTAATTTCCTAAATCAAAATTTTTGTTGTACATATGTCTTATACTCCTCAATACCTTTCCCACGACTATTTGTTTTCTCAAATCTGAGATTCGATCTGAAATTTATGGTCTGAAGACGTTTAAGCTATTTTACTCAATTTACTCATGTATGCTACATGTGTCTTCTTTATCTTCCTACACATTTTTAGGTACCCATAACAAAAATATAACTCCACCTCTAGCCTCTATGGCTCATAATATTTTCATAGACTACTTCTTTTCCCGAAATGGATGTATGAGCATAGAGTTATGCCCTCTGGAAGTAATATTGGTGCCAAAATTTTACCCTCATTGTTTTGGCTATAACTTTCTCATACGAGCTCCCTTTTGTGAACCATTTATCTCGTTGGATAGATATTTTTGAGTTATTTTATTTTCATTGCTAAAAATTTTGTTTAGGGCCTCAAAAATTCCCTGCAAGTTAATGACCTTCAAAAATATGAAAATTTCAGAAAATTTCACACAAAATTCATTGTTTTACTACTATAACAGTTCTTTAAATCTCAATAGGTGATATAAAATCATGATACACAACAATCGTTGATATGAACTTGTTGGCCATTGAGTATTGGTTTCATCCTTTGGATGCGTAAAACATTTTTCCAAATCTACCGATCCAACTGTTGGTCGTCAGTCCAATTCTCGACACCCTCTTTTCAAACAACTCTTTAAATTGGTCATCGATGATATTTGTTGGCAAATGAAAAACTCTTTGTTGAATCTATCAATGCAATACCATCGGCCCATCGGTGATTGGTGATCCATGATGATTGTTGAACACTTTCCTAAATCGGTCGATTTAACCATTGGTCATCAACCACTTTTGTCGGATGACATGGCAACTGTTGACGTGGTTTGACACATGGATGTTGATGTTGCATGAAGTGTTATCTTGAGGTGTCAACTTGGGTGATGTGGCATGACATGTGGATGATGACATGGCACAACACATGGATTATGATGTCATCATCCTCTTTCCCTCATCGGCCATCGACCAATTCTCTTAGACAACCTGAAATCCTCGCCGACTTCATTCGATGTCAAACCATCAACACATAGGCCATCGAAAACTTATCTTCCTTGATTTGAGCACTCCACCAAATTTGGTCCACCTTCGACCATCGACCCATCAACGATCAGAAAATTTTGTTTCACTTAATCAAACGATGCCCAACCAATGACCCATCGACCATCAACGACTTCCATTGGTGATTGAAAAACCTTCGGTAGATTTGGCCAACCATTGAAAAATAGAGATGTCTTATGGCTGACCCAAAATATTCGTCATTTGGGTCAGTTTGTCCATCAACCATTAATGATTTTTCTTGGAGAATTTCCAACACTTTTTCAAACTCGTTGATCCGACCATTGGCCGTCGATGGATTCTATTGTCGAACTCACACTTGGCAAATTTTAAACCAAAACCCCAATGAATACAAATCGTCGATCTGATCCATTTCCAAACCCCCAATTTAATATCGACCATTGATCCCATCAACCTTTCAAATGGACAAATCCTTATGAATTTTTAAATTTATCATGATGAATCCCAACCATCGATCTTGAGGGAAAAAGAGATCTTGGTTGTCGATCCACCAAACTTCTTGTAACTCAACAAGCAACCATTAAAACTCGAAATTTGACCATTCTAGGTGAAATTTCGATCTTCAAATTCACCATTATACTCCATTAAACCATGTCAAACTGTTTGAAGTCATTAAAATTTGTATTTCACTCACAGAATTGGGGATTTCTCTCTAAAATATTCATTTTCCCCCAAATCTGTCACAGACAAAATCTGCAACAACGAATTTCACCAATTCGCTCTGGTTCGAGCCCATACAATCCCGATGTTTGAACCAAAAACTATGATACCATAATGTAATGTACCCAGTGCCCATATGAGCAGCTTTACGTGCAAAAACTCATTAAATTAACAAGATTTACTACTAATCAAATTCTTGTAGCTTACTAGCCACAAGTCACACACATATTTGACCATTTGACTAGTATTATAGTTCTAAATGAATATAACATTGTATATTAAACATGAATACAATTTTTCAAGCAACAAAGAGAGCACAACATTCATATAAACTATTTACACAACAAAATTTAACATAAGAATAGAACATAAACACTTATGTGTTAATGATTAACCAACTGGATGAAAACGAAGGATGAACCTCCCAGCCATAGGCACTGCTGATCATTTTCTCTCATCAAAAATCCATCCCCAGGACGAGGCTATGAGTCCACAAGGAGATATGGCCCACTAGGTAACCACGCTCCACACATAGCAACCCCAAATCCAGGTTCTAGTCTCACAACAGTTCCAAACCTCCAACTCTCTCTTTTCCCCACAACCTGCACTACCCAATAAATGTACCCCCTTAAATTCTCATAGTCCCTCGGGCTGTAACATTCATTTATTAGTGCCACTTGTGCATTCGTTTGGCCAGGAATCACTCATATGGGAACTCTAGGAAATATCAATTGTTTCATGTTTTCTCATAGCATCCTTCACAAGGCTCTGAGATATTTCCTCAACAGGAAATCACACCACATGCTTACAACCTGATATCCCAAAACACAAGCCTCTATATCACCCTAAAAAAACAACCAAAAAATGTTTTCCTTCAATTATACCATGGTTGGTCCTCTTCCTAGCCCGCTCTCTTTCTTTGATACGCAAATCTGTGTGTAAAAATTGTCCCCTCTTATGCATATAAATTTCCTCTTCTGATTTTCTTTCTTGAATCACACTCTTCTCAAGGATGACTATACCTCATCCTATTATATCCAATAACTATGGGATGTGACCACTCACACCCACCCTCTTACATGAGTTAAATAGTTGGCCTCTCATACACTCAATAATCAAATAGAAGGTTATACAAAAAGATAATAATTTCATGAATTTTGGTTGGATTAATACCCCTCTCTCTCTTGGAATCATAGTCACCCATATTTCTTCATCTCTTTTGTATAGCAACCAACGATTATTATTTTTATTAATTATTTCAATGTTCATAATATGCAAATCGTCTCCCGACCACATTAAATCAATGCAGGCTCTTCGCCCCAATGCATCGACTCACTAGTCTAATTCACATTTATACAATTACATTATAATTCATGGGGATTAGAACTAGGGATGTTACAAGGAAAGAGAGTTATTTGATACTTTTAATTGTTTTTGCAGGTACCTTTCTGATCTTCGGCTTGTTGGAATCCACCTAGTTTCACTTGTCAAATTCCTATGTACTATTATAATGTGTTTCAACCATTAGCTTCCCTTATAACCTCACACATTAGGAGGAATAGGTTATAAAATTATTTCAGAAACCTTGACCAAATATGCCTATTAGTCATTTACCATTGATTATGTCATCAAACCCCCTCCTCTATAGATTTTTTATTCCTTAAATGGTTTGGACCATGATTTTCCTTAAAGGAACTTACAATTTTCCCTCAAACAACCCATGGAAACCTTCACAAAATCCTAAAAAATAATAAGTGTCCACTAAATGTGTTCCTTGGACAAGATAACATGGGGTATGTACACCTATATAGGTCAAATATCCATCTCCAACTAACTTAACTACTTTCTTATGGTATATATAAGAGGTATCTACTAGGAGAAGAGAAGAGACACCATTGTGAGAAAGGATATGATATAGTAAGTTTTGGAGGATCATCCCTAGATTTTTATTTCTATCCTCTCACCAAATCATCTTGGTTCTAAAATTGTTGCTAACTTTGAGTTGGTTTAAAACGTCTCCTAGTTTTCTCAACGATAGTAAATCTAGAGATAGTAGGTGGAGTAAAAGTACTAAAAAATAATAAGTGTCCACTAAATGTGTTCCTTGGACAAGATAACATGGGGTATGTACACCTATATAGGTCAAATATCCATCTCCAACTAACTTAACTACTTTCTTATGGTATATATAAGAGGTATCTACTAGGAGAAGAGAAGAGACACCATTGTGAGAAAGGATATGATATAGTAAGTTTTTGAGGATCATCCCTAGATTTTTATTTCTATCCTCTCACCAAATCATCTTGGTTCTAAAATTGTTTCTAACTTTGAGTTGGTTTAAAACGTCTCCTAGTTTTCTCAACGATAGTAAATCTAGAGATAGTAGGTGGAGTAAAAGTAGATGAGTGGTCTAGGAGGTATTGGTATCATCAATTAGGTATAAAGTTTCATTTTCTACTCACATTTAATTAGTTTTTGAAGATCTATCTTCTCTTCCTGCACTTCCACTCGAACAAAAAGAGGGAAATCATTTTGCAATGTGTTTGAATAATTTATTTTGGTTTATGATTTTAGGCTAGGCTAACCACTTAATGTTAGTTAGAATTTTGTATTATAAATTCTATGTTATTGTTTACATTTTATAATTCACATTTATACATTATCTGATTTTGAGGAAGGTTTGTTGTTTATCTTTTGTGTGGGTCTAAAAAAATGTTTGCAACTATGATGAACCATTTTGATTGCACATGTAAAACACAAAGGGGTTAACCATCCGACCATGGGTATTTTTCCATTCTCTTATCCTAGGTAGTTACATACAATTAAATTTTAGAAATTGCTGATTATCCAGTGGATACCTAAGTGGGCCACCCATCTTTTCCAACCGCTCAAAATAGTTTTCCTCGGCTAATTTTGTAATTTACTATTTTAGCATTTTTTCGAGTCCTGAACTTTCGAACCCATTTTGAGGCCCTAAACGATGATTTTGGGGGCAGGGGAGAAATATGGAAGTTCCTTCCATATTCCACCAAAATAAATCTCCTTGACGACACTTTCCAATAGGCTATCACACAACTAAAATGGAGATCGTATAAGTTATGACCTCCCAAGAAGTTAATGTACTAACTTTACCCAAATGGGGCCCACATGACTTTTGGTGCTTCATCTCCTAGGGTTAGGTTTCCTTTTGACAAATCTAGGGTTTTGGCATTCTTGTTTATTGTTAAAAGGCCTTCAGAGCCTCATTGTAATCATCTTCTTGTGAATGAGCGCAACCATCACATCTCTTCTCAGAGATAAGCTGCCACCATTCCAACAAACTTGTTTCTGCTACATTTTACAGTTTCATCTTATTTCCTTATTGAATAGAAAACCAATTTTACTGTATCTCTATTATTTTGTGTTAAGTACCTATTAATAATTTGTAGTCATTTCATTCTGGTCATAAAATCTGGATTTGTGGTATCAGAGGGGTCTGCTCCTTGTCGTCTTAATGCCTGTCCCCAACTAGGTAAGAGTACAAAGAGTTGGGTCTCAACCTTGTTTCTCTTGAGGACAAAAGCTCTCGCACGCCCAAGCAACCTCTCATGGTAGGAGAAAAGAAAGATGATGGGGCAGGAGATTCTTTCAAACTGTTGATTGAGGAATCCCTAACGCAACAAAGGAACGAGGTGAGGGATAGTTTCATGCAAATACTTTGGCCACTACCAACAAGTGACGCATATTCTTCGAGTGGAGGTGTCGCCCCCTTCAAGGTACAAATAAACTTTGATATTCCTATATTTGAAGGTCATATAGACTAAGATGTTGTAGATAAGTGGTTGAATCTACTCGAACGATATTTTTCTGTCCATAACTTTTTGGATAGAGAAAAGATTACTTTTGCGCTCCTCAAAGTTGTTACCCATGTCAAATATTGGTGGGAAACGTTCTGTGAGCAAAAGGAAATAGAGGAACTCTCATTATTTACAGTCACAACCACCTGGGAATCCTTCAGGGATGTTATTAAGGAACAATACTTGCCTGTCAGAAGTTACAATGACTTTTATACCAAATGGACCACACTGCGGCAAGAAAGAGACCAAGTAGTGCCAAATTTCACAAATATCTTCCATACCTTGCACACCAAGATGGGTATCAAAGATTCATAGTGACATATGGTGCTCAAGTATCATGGTGCTCTGCATAGTTACATCTAGGATGAAATGTAATTTCTGTACATCTCATCCTTGGGCATGGCCTACCGATATGTCGTCAAAATTGAGTAGAAGATCAAATAAAATACGCGGCAATTTGGGCCTAGGAACCCCTCACAACAAAATCCAGGAAAGGGCGGCCCCAATCCACAGAACAAAGGACAGAGAAAATATGGACAGTATCAGGACAACTAGTCCAAGCTGCAAGCAAATATGGACATCGGAAAGACAAAGAGTGATACCGAGAAGTAGTGCGGCTTCCATAAGAGAACTTGGCATAACATTGTTGACTACTGCTCAAAGAAGTCACTGGTGGCCGAAATGAAAGCCTATGAATCAGATGTGAGTTATGACTCTAAGCCAGAACTAGAAAGGGGAAGACAAATCATTGATGTGGAACCTAGTGCCACCATTGCTACCATGAAGCTCCAGCCTGGTGAACTAGATGAACTAGAAGAAGGATAGCGCCTCTTCCATTCACATATGTGGGTAAAAGGCACCCCGTTGCACTTTATCATTGATAACGGTAGCTAGAAGAACCTCATTTTAGTATAGGTCGTCAAGTAGTTGGACCTTCCGAGAACGCCGCACCCACAACCCTACACCATTGGATGGATCCGCCAAGGAAGCGATCTTCGTGTCAACCAATAGTGTTGACTATTGTACGACATCAAGCCCTTCAAAGATGAGGTATTGTGTGATGTTGCTCCTCTCGAAGTTTGTGATGTTCTTTTGGGCCAACATTATTTATGGAAATGTCATGTTGTGTATGAGTCTAGGCCTCATAGTGTTATTATTAATTTGAACAAGAAATTGTACATGATACCCGAGGTAGTCCCACCCAGTGTTATTTTCTTGATCTCTTATAAGAAATGCAAGAAATTCATCTCTCATACGGGGAAGTTTGTCTTCTTCGTGATTCGCTCTCAAAATAAGAGAAAGATCATAGCCACATCTAGGATCTTTGTGACCGACCTCTCCACACAGTAGAATCAAGTAGATAAGGTCGTGGAAGAATAATCAGATATATTCTACTCACCTACCAACATACCTCTGCACTGTCAGGTCAAGCACCCCATTGATCTGACCCCCGGTGCACTGCTACCCAATGGGCTAGTCTGTCATCACTCTCTATTAGAGAATGAGGATATCAAGCGACAGATCCAAGAAATTATACAAAAGGGGCACATATGTCCCTTCTCATCACCTTGTGGGAGCCCAATCATGCTGGTACATAAGAAAGATGGAACCTGGCAACTCTGCATTGATTATCGGGCTCTGAATAAAATAATAGTCAGAAACCGGTACCTGATTCCCTAAATCGATGACTTCCTTGATCAACTCATGGGGCCCAAATACTTCATTAAGATTGATATGAAGTCTAGCTACCACTAGGTCCCGATAGAACAAACATATGTATGGAATATCACCTTCAAGTCAAAGGAAGGTCTTTTTGGATGGTTGGTCATGCCGTTTGGTTTGAAAAATGCTCCAGCCATTTTCATGAGGATGATGGATGATATCCTGTGACCATTCACCAATACTTTTGTAGTAGTGTATCTGGATGACATTCTCATTTACAACAAGACTTGGGTCGAACACTTGCAATATATTTAGCAGCTTCTGCATACCCTGCGGTAGCACAAGCTATACGCCAACTTGGAAAAATGATCCTTTGGCATGGACAAGGTCCATTACCTGGGCTACATCATTGATCAACATGGTGTACTTGTGGATCCAACCAAGATCCATTTCATCCATGACTGGCCAACCCCAACCACACTCATCGAGCTTCAGATCTTCTTGGGCTTTGCCAATTTCTATCGCAGGTTTGTGTTGGGATTCTCTCATATTTCATGGGCCCTCAGCCAAATAACCAGGGGTGGTGGTAAGAATAAATTTGTGTGGGGACGGTCCCAACAACAAACGTTCGATGATTTCAAGCAGTGCTTATGCTCAGTCCCAGTACTTCCACTACCATACCTGCAACAACCCTTTGAGATTGAGATAAATGCTTCAGACTATGTTGTGGGTGTCATTCTCACTCAGTATGGCCACCCCGTGGCCTATCATAGTGATACAATATCAGATGTTTTCCGTAAGTACCCTACTTACGAAAAATAAATGTACTCCATTGTGCAAGCCTACCGCCAATGGAGACATTAAATCCTTAGGAAGGAGACGGTTATCCACACTGATCATAAGCCACTGCAGTTCATGCAGACACAAGGAAAATTACAGAATGGCAGCCATAAAAAGTGGTCCACATACTTGCAGAAATTCCACCTCAACATCAAGCATAAAAAATGAAGCACCAATCGTGTCGTTGATTGCCTCAGTAGACCACCAGTTGTGACACTCACCATGGTGCTAGACTCTTGCAACCATGAGACCTTTGGATGGCCCAATCTCTATGAAACAGACTTGGACTTCGCCACCACTTACTAAATGTTGGGTGCAAACACAGTTGTGGATAATTTCCATCTTTAGGATGGGTTGTTGTGTCTTTTGGGCCATATCTGTGTTCCATCAAGAGAGTGAGTGAATCTGATCTGGGAATCCCACTACAGTCGGGTGGTAGGACACTTCGGCGTCGAAAAGATAGTGGCGATGCTACAAAAACATTTCTACTGGCTGAAACTTTGATAGGAGGTCGACAAGTATATCAGGTCCTTCACTGCCTGCATTATTGCCAAACCAACCACTAAGAAACAGGGCATGTACACCCCTCTTCCTACTCTTGAGAGGCCATGGGAATCCATCTCAATGGACTACATGTCGGGCCTCCCATCCATCAAGTGGGGAAATCACTGTATTTTTGTGGTTGTTAATCACTTTTCTAAGATGGTGATTTTGGTTGCCTGCAAGAAGAACATCACAGCAGAGGTCACTGCCAATCTCTTCTTTGAACGAGTCTGGGTACATTTTGGAATCCCATAAACCATTGTATTAGATCAGGACAGTTGATTTATCAACACATTATGGTCGAGCCTTTGGTCACTGCTAGACACCAAGCTCACCAAATCCACGACCTTCCACCCTCAAACAGATGGCTAAATCGAGGTTGTAAATTGAATGATTGTGCATATCCTTCACATGTGTAATTCAAAGCACCCTCACACATGGGATGAGAGCCTTATCTATGTCCAACATAGCTACAACTGAGCCCTACATAGCTCAACCGACCACAACCCTATTCAGGTAGGGTTGGGATTCCAACCATTGGGTCCCATAGATGTTGCACTTCCCCTTGTGGTCACCTCGACCGACTCATCTCCTGCTCCAACTCAAGCTGACAAATCCACCCGGTTCATTGAGCGGATCCAGCACATCCTCCAACAGGTTCACGATATCCTACATAAGTCCAATGAAATGTACAAGCAACACCATGATCAACATCGAGTGCCACATAAGTTTCAGGTGGGCGATAAAGTTTGGTTGCACTTGCAGAAACAATGCCTTACAAGACCCCATACAAAGCTTCACCCACTCCGTTATGGTCTGTACATAATCACCAAGGCTATGGGGGATATTTCTTTTGAGCTCAACATTCCTCCTTTCCTTGGCCTACACCCAATGTTCAACATGGATCTCCTTCACCCTTATTTCCCACCATTATTGGACACCCTAGAAGTAGCAGAACAACTGAAACTAATAGAGCTCAACCCTGATTGCATACAACAGGAATCCAGTGATCATATTGTGGACACACAGATCAAGGGCACTCGACAATGAAGGATCCAACTTTATCGAGTCATCCAAGCAGCGAAACTCCTGCACTAAGGCAAGTGGCTCACCCGGGGCCAAATTCAGTAGAAATTTCCTCATCTGATGGGGGAACTCAATGAAATGGATACCATTTCTTCCTAAGGAGGGAGGATTGATCCAGGTGGATACTGGTGGCCATCCACCTTTTCCGACTAGCTTAAAACAATTTTCTGGCAATTTTGGTAATTTACTATTTTTAGTAGTTTTTTACTTCAGGAGCCATTTTGAGGCCCTAAACGATGTTTTTTGGGAAAAGGGGGAGAAATATGGAAGTTCCTTGGGTATTTCCCCGAAAATGAATCTCCTCGATGATACCCTTCCAATGGGCTATTATACACCTATAACGGAGATTGTATGCAAAAGTTACGACCCCGGGAAGTCAATGTACTAACTTACCCAAATGGGACCCACACGAATTTTGGGGCTTCATCTCCTAGGGTTAGGTTTTTGGATGTCAAGGGTTTTTGGCATTCCTATTTATTGTAAAAAGGCCTTCAGAGCCTCATTGTAATCATTTTCTTGCGAATGAGCACAACCGTCACAACTCTTCTTTGAGATAATCCGCCACCATTCCAGGAATCTTGTTTCCCCTATATTTTACAGTTTTGGCTTATTTCCTTATTGAATAGAAAACCAGTTTGATTGTATCTCTATTATTTTTTGTTAAGCACATGTTAATAATCTGTAGCCATTTCGTTCCGCTCATAAAATTCAGGTCAATAGTTATTATTCTTCCACTTTCTCTATCAATGATTCAACCCTATTCATTGGGGAATTTTCCCTAAAAATATGACACAATAACATATGGATATCAAATCATTCTATATACATATGGACAACTTATTGATAATACTAGGACTTGTTAGGAATTTCACAAATATTTTTATCATAAACATCCCTAGATTCATCATTAAATCCTTCATTAACTTCATGATAAGTTCAATAATCACCCTTCAAATATTTAGGGAAATATCCAACACAAACAAATCAAATTAGATTGGAGGTTTCAAGAATATAAAATATGATATTCTTTTTAGATCCTAGGATTTTTCTACTTCTATTGAATTTTATCTCTTTGTTAGGTGAGACAATTGTTTTGGAAAATAACTATTTACCACTTCATCTTCCCCGATACATTATAGAGTATTTTCTTTTATAACTTCAAATGTAAAAATTTCAAGGTCACATTACTAGACACCTTTGTGTTCATTAGTTTTCTCTTTCCAATATTCATGTTGCTTGTCTTCATAACAACATTCATCATTTTTATTTCAATTAATGTGAATGATTCCATGATATATCCAACGAAGAAGTCATCGTCCTTATTTTTTTCAATTATATCAACTACTTACATTAGGTCAATTTTCTTAGAAGAAGTAGTCATAAATTCAACTTGCTTTGTGTTCTCAACATATCCTAGTGTTTTACACTCAATTGTTGTTTAAGCGATTATTTTAGTTGATTCTTCTTATCATTTTTTTTGAAGATATAAAACCCAATCATTTAGATATATTAGTTATTTTTCTAATTCATTTGTACATTGTGTGATTGACAACTCAAGATTTTCTGTTGGTATTTTTTCTTTTATCAATTTATCCAACATCATCATTTATAGTTTTGAGTCATTGATATATTCATTCTTTTGTAGAGAATTAAGTACATATCTTTGAACATGGTAAATATCTTGATTGACATTTTGTAAATATATTCCTCCTTTATGCATTTAAAAAAAATGACTCTCTAATTCTCTCTTGTAATTACTTGTTTTTTTCACAATAATCTTAATGTGTTGGGTAGTATTGATCATACACCCCTCTTAGGATTGTAAAAACTAGCTTCTTTCCATTCCCTCTCTTTTACTTTTTTAATTAAATTTAAAATCTACTTTATCAATTCAATTACTTACTTTATGTTTATGATTCAACTTTATAAAAATCAAAAACTCAAAGTTTGTTTAACATGACAATATTTAAAACCCACTTATAACCACATTGATGAAATTATATTCATAAAATTAATATAAATGCATGATCATTTTTACTTCATATACATATTGTTCTAAATATAAATTTTTATATTTCTAAATAAAAAGAAATTGTAAATACAAAAATAAGTGTATAAAAAAGATAAGACATCACAAAGCATCAACTCAACAATTATGCATAAAAGACCACCCTCATAGATTGCTCATTTAATAATCTTATTCAATTTTTTAGGTAATGGAAGTCATAAAAAAAAAAATATCAATTTCCTTATAAGATTGTTCCTTTAATATTCTTATTCAATTTTTACATAGGTAATGGAACATGATTTTATTACATCTATTTTATTTTTGGTGACAGTTTCTTTAAATAAAAAAATTCAAATTTCTATGATTTTTTTACAAAATTTGAAATATATTCGATTGACAATCGAGGTAATTTAAAAGAACATGATTTTATTATATCTATTTTATCTTTCGTGGTACCATTTTCCTTAAAAAAAAATAATATTCAAATTACCATATTTTTTTATAAAATTTAAAATATATTCAATTTTTACTAAGATAATGGAAATAATTTAATTTTTTTTTATAATTTTATTACATCTATTTTTGATTTTATATATATATATATATATAAACTCAAATTACCGTGTACTTAAAAAAAAAAAAATTATGCCAAAATGGTTGGAAAGATGAAAGCTTTCATAAATTTTGCAATACCCAAAAAAAATACATATTTATCAAATCCACTTCATAAACTTTCCCTTACAAATATGCCTTTTCAAGTAAATATAATCCTGTTTCGCAACACTAGACGAAGAAATATCTCAATGGGCATGCTACAAAACACAAGGTAAAGTAAAGTTACATGTAGGTTAGCCACATTAGCCACATCCGTTAGGTTAGCAACAACATTTAGCCACAGCCGGATAAACCACACTTATGCAAGGAATAAACCAGATCGGAAGCACCCCCGCCTTGTGTCCTGCTACGCCCGGAAGAATACCAGAGTTAACAGGCCAATTAGGCTTTTCTGGCATTTCTTTTGTTGTATTTTGATGACCTCACTTTGTATTGCCGGAAGTCCGGGATCCGCCTTATATTTAGCAAGCCTGATGTGGCCAATTAGTTATACCCTCCCCCTCCCGTTTGGACATTTCATTTCTCTTTTATAAAGGATATCATCAACCTAAGAAATACTTCATTGTTAGTATTTCTTAGATTTAGGTATTATAGGTAAATTTGGAAAAATCCACTTCATTTTTGGTTGATGCTATCATTTTGGTAAGTTTGTCAAAAGTTATGCATACATAATATACAGAAATTTAGAGAAACGGTATCCCTATGATTTAGTCAAAATTTGATTTTTAATTATTATTTGAAGTATGAATTAAAAAATTCAAAGATATTTATTTAAATAAATGTTAAATAATCTAAAAAAATTCAAAGATATTTATTTAAATAAAAGATTAGGAAATCTTTTCTTTCAAGTTTTAAATTAGTTAATTAGTGTTTCTAGAAATGTGTTTTATTTTTTATATTTATTTTTTAAAATTTCAACCCTTTTTTTTAAATAACTTTTTCATCAAAATTTTAACAAGTATCATTAATATTTGCAAAAATATTAATATTTGTAAAATATCATTAATACTCTTTAATATTTGCACCCCTCATTCAAATATTAATAACGAAAATTACGAAAATTGAAAATAGATAGCTCCACCTAATTAAGGTGTTATGATTTCGTTACACCATTTTATATAGTAAGATGTAAAATTTCTATAATGAAGATTCCAAAATGTTTGGACAAACAATAAATCATACCATGAAATGCTCATAGTCTAGAAGGCAATGGAAATATTTATTATTAATTATTTCCTTTTCCTAATTTAAAAGGCCGATGGAAGTCTTTACCATTTCCTCCTAATTTTAGTAACGAACTGACTATTAGTTTATATTTGAAATAATTTTGAAGTGAAATTTCTCATATATAACGAAGATTCCAGGATGGTTAGACAAACAAAAAAATCATACCATAAAATGTTCAGAATTTAAAAGGCAGATGGAAGTATATATTATTTCTTATTCCCTTTAACCAACTAACCATTAGATAAGTCGATAAAATTAATATAAATGCATATTTTAGTTATTAAGAGTGTTTACCTCATACGTCCGTCATACAAGGAATTGATAATAATCATATATAACGAAGATTCCAGGATGGTTAGACAAACAAAAAAATCATACCATAAAATGTTCAGAATTTAAAAGGCAGATGGAAGTATATATTATTTATTATTCCCTTTAACCAACTAACCATTAGATAAGTCGATAAAATTAATATAAATGCATATTTTAGTTATTAAGAGTGTTTACCTCATACGTCCGTCATACAAGGAATTGATAATAACATAGGATTAAAATAATTAATTATTAAATTGATGGTGGTTAATATCTAGTTTGCTAAATAATATAGGTCAATTGCAGATCAATTATAGGCTGGATCTTAAAGCAATTCAGATCAGATCACCTATATAATCTATTTGTAACATGCAACATAACATGTGATTAAAATAATCAATCACTAAATTGATGGTTGTCAATATTCAGCCAGTTAGGTAGCATTGAGTGTTGAAGCAAGTGGATTATAGACCGTCAAATCTGAAAGCAATTCAGACTGTACAATATATAATCCACTTGCCCCAACATTCTATGCTGAGTAGCAAGCTGGATATTGCTAACTCTGAATCAATATATGGTTAAATTAACTCATTAAAAAACACAACCAATATAGTTTTTTCATCTTTATGTTGTGCTTTATTAACTGTCTCCTGTTATTTGCTCTGGAAAGCTACTTAATAGTTTGAGAAATATTTCACATTACTAAATTATGGCGGTCAATATCCAGTCCTCTAGGCAGCATTGAATTGATACAAATGGATTATAAACCTTTAAATTTAAAAGCAATTCAAATTCAATAACTTATAATTCACCTGCAACAACATTGGCAAATTAGATAATGCTACGGCTGAATCAATATATGGTTAAAGTAACTCATTAAATAACACAACTAATATAGTTAGTTCACCTTTCTGTTGTCTTTTATTAACGATCTGTTGTCTTTGCTTTGGAAAGCTACGTACTCGTTTGAGAGATATTTCACGTTTCTGTCCTGTTTTACTACCGTAACCTAATTTGGTACTTCTATGTAGTCGTTTGAGAAGCCTGATCTCCTTTGATAAGTTCTATTTAATTCAATGAGCTGTGGAGTTCGGTGGAGAAAGATAATGATGCTACAATTTGAAGAATATATTTTGAATACGAGCAGCCCAACAGCTCGCACTGAACACCACCTAATATTTATTATAATCAGTATGATGCCATCTTGGACTGCTCAATACTTTTTCTAATTCAAATCCATGGAAATATGCGCAGTAAGTTACAGAATGTTGCAGTCGCTGGCTGTTTGGTTGATAAGGAGAATCACCATCGCCATCCCGCCATAATCGGTAGTTATTGTCGCCATTATCGATGCAGTATATTCTCTATTGGTCTTGGAAAGTCCTGAAGCAACGATGAAAACAGCAGGTAAGAGATGCCTATAATTAAAAGCTTTATCACATTTAGTATCAGCTGCCTCATCTCTATCTGCGGCATTCATGGCTAAGTAAAGAATATAGAAGCATATTTGCTGTTTCTGCGACGCTGGAAAGGTTTAGCAGCCTGTATATGATGATGGGTAATGGTATGTATAATGGTTTGAAGCAATATCGCCGTATGGAGAAGGTAAGCCGTAGCAAATGTTGCAGTCGTGAATTGCATGTTTCAGATGGAGAGAATTCCGAAAATGTTCAGGAGATTAAGGTGATAATTTCTTCAAAACAATTGGCTGAACTGCTGTCTCAAAGCCACGCAGAGGCTTTAGCGTCATTTTTGTTGGAAAAGCTTCAAACAGGAGGAGTTACTGGTGTGCGTGTAAATGCAAAACATGCCGCAGCTCATTCTACATGGAAGCCGTCGCTCGAAGTCATACCTGAAGTGTGCATAGAAGAATGAATTTATCGTGGACAAACCTGGGGGTTATAATTTTCGTTAACTCAGGTATCGTATTCAGTGACTTAATATTGCTCCATTCTCCGATTAAACTGATCAGATCGTATGAGGTCTGTATGTGGGCTCACTGCTACACAGTGGAACATGGATGTCCATGTTAATTATCATGGAATGGTATTGCGGACGTCATGACTGTAATAAATTCTGTCCTCCAAAGGTGCCGTGCCGTGTGCCGTTTTATTTTAATTTATGATTGTAATTTGTTTCCAAAGGTGCCGTGTCGTGCCGTGAGCCGTTTTATTATTGTTTAAGTTTAAATATTGGTATTTTTACGTTTTTCCGTTTATATTTATTGGAGATGGGTACAATTAATGATATTTTAATCTTAAATTTTAATCATGGTTATGCATTGAAGATGTTGACATATTCTTAGACGTCTCCAAAATCAATGAGTCAGATTTATTGTTGGTAACTTCATTGCATTTATAAATGCATTAGTTAATATGTTTACGTTTTAACATTTACCTAATCATATTAAGAAATTACTTTAACATCATATGATTGTCACGTTTAAATGATTAACTTTTGGAATTCTTCAACTGTTCGGGGATTTCATTGTCTGCCTTAGTTATCTGCGCGTTTCATTTCTCATTCTCTACCTCATTCTGTCTTTAGACATTCAGTTAGAATTTTTGGTGATTTAAATTGTATTTTTGAATATATAATTATTCAAATCAAATTAGTAAATTATTTAAATGTGTAAATTTAACAATCTCTAACTTGATTTTGGATAAAATTAAATGAATAATATATCTGAAAAGTGTCAAAATCTAGCTGTTCAAACTAAAGTTATTTCAAAAATTAAATATGTTTTTCTAAAAATAATTTTTTTGACAGAAATTAGGGCACATAAATCTGCACGAAATCACTATTTTTATTATTTAAAATTCATTTCTTAATGCACAAATAAATTCAGCATATGAAAAACCCATACAACATTCTGATTATACATAATTAATCACTCAAATATGAAGATCTAACAATTTCTTACTAGATTTTTTAAAAAAATAGCTAGATTAAAAGTAGTTTCTATTAAAAAGAATCATTTAAATTAAAACTAAAAAAACTAATAAATTCAAAATTTTATTAAAAACTAGAAATCTATTAAATTCAAAAATTTGTTAAAACTATCCTTAAATACTTTAATTATCTAACTTGTTCGATTATTATACCTTAAATTTAACGGTTATAACTTAAATTTCACATTTATAACTATTATGCCGTCATTTTTTAATTCAAGACTATGTCATTTAACATTTATAACTATTATGCCGTCATTTTTTAATTCAAGACTATGTCATTTAGTAGTGATTTTGTTTTAATATATTTTAAAATAGAACATTGAGAAACTCCTTAAGATAAGAGATAAGAATTGTGTTAAAAATGTCGTTCAATTATTTAAACATTTAACTTGTTCCATTGTTATGTACTTTAAATGTAACATTTATATAACTAAGACTTCACATTTATAATTATAATTATTATGTGTGAAAAAACATGAAAGTGTATAATTTTGATATTCATTATTTTTTTTTATATTATGATGATTAAAGTTCACTAAATTTTTTAACTTTTTCTATAAAATATACTAAATTATTTTATATTAATTTTATTATTATATTAATAATTTTTATGATTATTTTATATAGAATGATTTATATTAATAATATTATTTTATAAAGTACAATAAATAATTGTTTTATTGATTATGTTTAAATATAATTAATTATGATTTAGGTATGTTAGAATAAATATGTTTGGTTTACATTAATAATATTATTTTATAAAGTATAATAGATGATTTTTTATTTGATAATGTTTAAATATAATTAATTATAACTTAGGTATGTTACACCATATTAAATTATGATTAAGCATGTTTGACTATAAATTTATGTTGTATTTATAAAAATGATTATATAATATCATTAATATATAGTTGATATTATAATAATGACATAAACAATAATTATTATATATGAAAATTTGTGGTATATTATTTTTCTTATTATATTAATAAGTTTTTTTTTATGATAATGTTTAAATATAATTAATTATAACTTAGGTATGTTATACCCTATCAAGTTATGATTGAGCATGTTTGACTATAAATATAAATTTATGTTGTATTTATAAAAATGATTATATAATATTAACATAAACAATAATTATTATATATGAAAATTTGTGGTATATTATTTTAGTTTCTTTATGATTTATAAATTAATATTTGCTTCTTTACAATTTATGATTTATGGAAATTATAATATTCTATGGAGTATAATAATTGATTATACATAATTTTGATTCACAATTTATGAATATGGTTGATTATAACATGCTTTACAATGTTCAGCGATGGCTTCACAATGAATGATTAAGTTTCAAGTTTATTAAAAACAATAGAGGATGTTTGAGTATGATCAATTAATGTTTGACTTTGTTTGACTATAGTTGATTATGGTTAAGTAAGGGTGTCTATGGGTCACTATGTTTGAACATGGTTGTAAATGATTGAATATGCTTGACTTTGGTTGACTAGGTTGACAATGTTTGACTATAGGTAATTATGGTTAACCATGGTTGATCATGTTTGAAGGACAGTCTTAACTCAATTATGCATTTGACCCATTGAATGGGGAAGCATAAAAGAATTGACTATGCTCAACAATAGTCAACCTTAGTCATTGTTGTCAAACTATAGTAAAGCATGGTAAATATGATCAACCTTAGTGAAACTGTGAGACTAAGATGTATATAATACAATTATATTTATTATGACATTTATCTTGGTTGACTTATGCTAACTTGCTATGTTCATTAAGGGTTATGTCACATTGAAATGTTCATGAAGCATTTTATTGCAATGTGATATTTCGTAAGGGTTATGTTGGATTGTGATGTTCATTAATGGTCATGTCACATTGAAACATTTATCTTGATTGATTTATGTTCAATTGCTATGCTCTGGAATGTTTGTGTTGCATTGCACCATGCTTATTATTTATTGAGAACAATGCCACATTTATATTGTTTACTATGATGTTGACTATATTATTATCATATATTATTATTAAAAACATTTTAATATCAGTGATGTTTTTATGGATTGAATTATATAATGTGGAATATAAATATTTTAGAGATTGAAATCAATACCAATTGTAAAATGGTGACGATTTGTTAACTTTAAAAATACTTATTTATGTACATATAAAAAAAAATCATTTCTAAAAAAATTGTAGATAAATTCATAGGAGTAAAATAGAACTTTAATATGTTCCTAATCCTCCCACTTGACCATTAGTTATATATAGTTATTATATATTATTATTAAAAACATTTTAATAATACTAATGATGTTTTTATGTATTAAATTATAGAATGTGGAAGATACATATTTCAAATATTGAAATCAATATCAATTGTACAATAACAATGATTTGTTGTCATTGCATGGTTGGGTTCCAAAATTGTTGGTCAAATCATAGATAAGTTCAATTTTAGTTAAAATGAAAATATGCATGTGTATGGAACATGCATTTACCCTACTTGACAATGGTTAGTTGTGGTTGACTATGGGTAAGCATGTTTGAAGGGCATTCTTAACTCAATTATGTATATGGGGCATTTAATGGGGAAGTCGTAAAGTCAGTGGTTGATTTTGGTCGACCATAGTTGACCATAATGATTGTTGTTGAGTTTTATTAAAGCATGATAAAACATGGTCGACCATAACCAAATCACGAGAATTAAAGATTCATAATACGACTGTATCTCTTGGATGTTCATCTTAGTTGGACTATGTCGACTCGATATGTTCCTTAATGGTTATGTTGAATTGAAACATTGATTAAGGTTATGTTGGATTGTGACATTCCTGAATGGTTATGTCACATATAGACATTTATCTTGGTTTACTTATGTTGAATTGCTACATTCTAGAATCGCTGTCTTGCATTGGGACAATTATTTTTTATTGAGAAGATTGTCAGGTAATCATTGTTTACTATGAAGTTGAATATATTATTATTATAAATTGATATTAAAATCATTTTAATAGTAGTAACATTTGTATGGATTCAATTTTAGAATGTGGAAGGAATATATTTTAGAGGATGAAATCGATATTGATTGTACAATGTTCATGATTTGTTGGCATTGCATGGTTGCATTCCACCAATGTTTATCAAATCATAAAGAAGTGTGATTTTAGTTAGTAGTTAAAGTGGAAATATGCATGTGTATGGAACATTAATTTTCCATGCTTGACTATCGTTAACTATGGTTGACAATGGTTGACCATGTTTAAATGGCATCACTAACTCAATTGTGCATAATAGAAAATGGTTTCATGTTCTGTAGGCTGCTACAAAACATTAACCCCCTCTGTCATGCTCTCTAATTTTTGTTGTTCTTCTTTGTTATGGAAAAAAATACAATAACATAGAATGTAACCCCTTCTCCTCCTAGTGGCCCGATATTTTAACATAACCTCATAACCATCTAGGGGTAGATTTTTTACTTACTCAACCCTCAATTGTTGTAGGGTTTTGGACCTTCTAGAATATTCTTGAAATTCCTCGTGTGCCTAGCCCCATATTCATGAGTAATTGAGGATGACATGACATCCTCTCATACCATGGTGTTTGACTTCTAGAAAATAAAACGGTTGGAGAAGACAACTCCCAATTTTCTTGAAGTGCTTGGCTGAGTCATCCTATCAACAACTAGAGGAGAATATTACAATTTTCATTTGATGGATAATTTAATGAATTCCTCTTCCTATATTCTATATCCAATTCTATATATTTTTCATATGTAGTAGGATTTGAAAATATATATATATTTTTTCTAGAGAAGATAGAAATAACCTATGAGTATGTGTAAAATGGTCTGTCATCTTAAAGTATCAACCATCCCTTGAAATTTATCCCCTTTTCTATGACAATGTAAAAAATTCTTCTATAATTTTCAAATGACAAAAGCTTCGATTTTTTTTATCCCATATTGAATGTAACCCCATCTTCACTAAATTCTCAAAATTATTTTTGAAAGATTCAACAGTTTCCTTCACCATTATGCATTTATTTTGAGCTTGATGTATCAGATCCCTCTTTATAAAAACCCTTTCAATTTCCATAACCATTACAGTTCTTTCTTTAACACCTTCCTTTGTCAATGTTTCTCTAGCACTAGAATTTCAGAATTTGATCATTTGAGTAGAAACCTGTGGTCTAGTTCCTAATTTATGAAATGATTTCTTTATAATGTCATATGCTTCATCTGTTAATAAAATACCATAGTCTATTATCTTGAAGTAGTCCCAAAGCTTGGAAAGTTAACTAATGATTTCATCCCAAATGATGTGTTTGAGTCCTATCAGATAATATTTTCCTGAAATCTTGTTCTTCATTTTCTCCATGTCTATTGCCGTCTTAATTTTCATCTTTTGGTACTCTCCAATAAATTTATCTTTGTCCTTGATTTCTTCAGCATGTGTTGAAAGTGTTTTCTTCATCTTTTCAATTTCAACTTCCTTTAAATTCAATTCTAATAATGTTTTTGATAATCCAACTATTGGATCTAATGACTTTTTTTACTTGAGATGAAGATGACGCACCTCTTAGACTCTGCATTTGTTTCCCATACAAATCGATTTGTTCTTCCATTTGAATAATTTTCTTCAAAGGTTGTTCTTTTTTGCCTGAACTGCTTGTAGTTCTCGGACCTATACATGATCAATTCCTAGGATTTTAACCATTTTCTTTAATAGATGGTTCTCTATGTACTTATTTTTTATTAGTTCTTGTACATATGCTTCATCTTTCGGATTAGCTCCTAGGTCCATCACCCATTTCCCCAACTCGTATACTCTCATTTGTCTAGTTCTATTGGCGAATTTATCATTTTTGAGTTGTGTTCTTATCTTATCATTTATAACCTATAACTTCTCGACTCCAAGTTTTTCTATCATGACATCTCTATTCAACATTTCTCCATTTTTTCTATGCAAGTCAAATTTATCTAGTGGATGGATTGGATTAACATCAATAAAAAGGTTTTTCACCTTCTTCTGTTCATTTGGTGCCATGACTATTATATTCAATCTTCCTTTTTCATAATCCAAAACTAATATCAATATGGTATGAGATGTATCATGGTCAAAGATTTTAGGAATAATATTTTGTTTAGCATTTGCACCTGTTTTCCTGATATCCATGAAATGATGAACATGATAAATATACTTAACTTGATCATTACTCCCTGATTCTATTTCACTTTGATTCTCTGTACTCTTGGGTTTCTATGATGATGATACTTCCACATTCATAGCAGGACCTTTGTCCACTAATGTTATTTCTTCATGCACTTGTTTATCTTCCTCGTCATCAAGTGCATATATTTTATGTATTTTGGCTCATATTTCTTCCTCTGTCCCTAAATCCTTTGAACCTTACTCTACAATATGTGTTTCATATCCTCTCTGAAATTGTTGAGGAGTGTTTATCATTGGATATTTTGCAAGTAGATTTGGTTCTTTGCCATGAATTTGGAAAAAAAAATCTACATCTTTCCAGCTATTTTGGTTTTCCAACATCTGCACTTGTGCTTTGTGCTCATGTTGTTAAGGAGTTTGTCAATGAAAGATTATTTTTGAAGAAATAACCAAGTGAGGGTCATACATCCATACTTATCCCTGTTGACATCCCATAGTTTACAAACATTTTGTTGTAACTTGAAATGTTGATCTAGTATTGATAATAAAAGGCTCTACCTCTTTCTTTAATTTAAAATTGGCCTTGTATTTCCTTGATACAAAATGAATATCAATTGAATTTAATCTTTGTATAATTTACTCTAGTGCAAAGATTATGGGAGTTAAGAAGTACGTAAGAGAAAAGGTCAAAGATTAGAACCATAAACTTTGATTTCAGTGTAATTATCAAAGATGTACTAGTCTCCCACTCTCTTGTACGAGCTCAACAACAATAGCATTTTGCATTCAAGGAACATTTTGAGGGGAATTTCATTATGCATAATTTGGTAAGATTTGGACATAAAGTCGTCAATATATTATGAGAATCCAACATTCAGAGGCTTCTTCCTAATCAGTGAAGTCCAAAAAATGACAGAAGTTGGGTTACCAATCTCATCTTCAAATTTTAATCCAAAATGTGTAAAATGAATGGCTTTAGAAAAAAAAATATATGTGGATAGGGTAAGATTGGTATCTGAAATTTCTAAGAGACTTAAAATCTGACAGTTGATGATGTATTTTATTAGCTAAGAATTGGGCGTAATTGAATTTAGTCATGGGTTTGGTTGTAATTGGAAATATTGATACCATAATTCCCAACAGAAACTCATCAACCATGAAGTCATTATCCTTTCCCAAAATTGTATAAACCATGGAGATAATGTTTCATGGAATTTCAGAAAACAAGCTAGATTCAAGAAAAACATTGTCATAGGGACATCAAGATTATTTCACAGATATATTTGTAAAAGGGAAACTCTCTTTTCATGTTTTAGTTCTCTTAAACATTTGGCCAATACAATGTTTTTTAATATTTCACTGTTAGGGTTTATTGGCCATCTTAACATTTCAACAATGGATTGGAGAATTAGTTCGATGAACAGAGAATGGCTCTCTTAGAGGGAATTTAACTCATGGCACACCAGACCATGAATTTGGGAAAATTGTATACTTGGGGCACCAAACATTTCCCTATGTTAGACTCCCAAGCGTGATAGTGGTCAACTAAATCCCTAAAATTCTAGGCTTCTTATTGTTGTAGATCAGAAGAGTTAAATGATAAAACTGGGTCAAAGACCTCTTTATCTTTATCAACCAAATATTCTTCTAAAATCGTTTTATTTTTTAACTCGATTGATTTAGATAATTCCATTTTAGTGAGGAAGAAAATAAAGGAATGAAATGTTTTGATTCACTAGGGAAAGTATACTTGGAGGCTGTGTTCAATATGGAATGACACATTTGTAAGTTGGACTGCATTATCGGCTTCTAATTTTTTTACAAAATTCTTGAATAACTAATGAAATTACATTTTCCCCTTTTTAAAACTTAGTAGAACATGTGGAGACATAGGATTGGAGAGAAAAATAATTAAATGCAATTTTTTTTTTTTTTTTTTTATAACTTTCCTCCCATTCTAATCATTTAAAACATGTGTCAACCAATTGCTATTTATGGGGGAGGGGATAGGGTCTCTTATGGATAAGCTAACCGCAGGACAAGGGGAAGCAATTTTTGGATGTGCGAAATGTTCTTTAACTAGAGTTGTGTTTTTCTACCCCCATCCCCTTTGATAAACATTAGGCATGTGGGGGGCGGGGGGGGCACGGAATATTATAGGTCATCAATATGGAAAGTTGACCATGAGATCAATGCAAAATAAAACATACACTTAATTAGTATAAAATAAAATAACCATATAAGATCAAAATTTTATTAAAGTTTCTGCTAAACTTTAATAATCATTTTACTAACAAAACTTAACACAAAAAGAGATGACAAGTGTGGGGGGAGTTGTCTTTGAGTCCGAGGAAAAAAAGAATATTGATTTTTCTTGGGGACTGGGGAAAACCACTAACAATCAAGTTGAGGTTCTTGTGGTTTACATGGGAATGCACCTCATTTCAACAAACACCTCCTTTCAACTAATTATTATTGAAGATTGTCATTTGATTTTCAAAGAGATTCAAAAACTTATTACAATGATCAACCCAATATTATGAGGATCTTCCATGGGATCGGGAGTTTGGAGCATAAATTCAAATCAATAAGTTATTATCACATCTACAGAAAGCATAATGAGATAGTGGAATATTTGGCCAAAGAAGCTAAGAAATTAGAAAATAGTAAGCTTAGAATCAATGAGGATTGCACACAAATTTACCTCCCCTAACTATTCCATGCATATTTCCTAAATGGAAATTTTTTCCAAGGATATTAACAAGTTTTAAAAATTGATTGAAGCAATAAAATGGATGGGATGGGATGTGACCCCACCGCCCTTCCAGATTGATGCAACTAATGTCATATGGAGTCATCTTGTAGTCAGTGGATATCACATACAACATACAAAAGGCTCCCTATACAACTCACATACATCCCCTCAGTTCATCATGTTGTCATTAAGATCATCCTCATGTGAGACGACGTCCATGTGGTAAACCTCAAGTTCAATTGCAAAGTATCATCCCCTCTTCCCTTTCATTTTTTATGAATTAGACGAGCTCTGCAGCAGGAACATCAGACATTACATTAAAATTGTCCTTCATCTCATCATTTTTTTTCATGGAGGCTCCCCTCATTAATTGGGAATTAAATCCAACATCGCTCATGAAGATTACAAAAGGTGTTGAAGCTGAGATAAAAGATATATGGATTTCCTTGCAAAATTGGATTAGCATTACAGATTGATGTTGGAAATTGTCGCACTAGAAGCGACGAGGCAGTGACATCCCTAGCCTAAATATGTGGAGACGAAGCCATGAACATTGTAAATGCAATGACTATAAAATGGATAGAATGCAGGAGAAAATACATACCGAACAAAGTGAAGTTGAGGAGCTGTGGAATTTGAATGCACAGTTAGCTGGTCAAATACAAGAGCATGAAGCCAAAATGAGTGAGGAAATTTGTGTGGTGCTTCAATCATTCAACTAGAATACAAATCAAATTTGGTCCCTTCATCATCGTGGCAAGAAATAACCCCCGACAACTCAAGTCATCTAGCAACCAACAACATCTAAGGAATCGAAGGTGTCCTTTGAAGTTAGTTAGCAATATCCACATCAACAAGTCTGTGACCCAGTTGAAGAAGACTTGGAAGAGGTGGATACATCCTTAAAACTCCATTCATATTGTCAATACAGTGTAAAATCTCATTTTTGATGTTTTCATTTGTTGCAATTTATCCATGGAAGAACTGTAATAGTCTATATGTTTATTTGGGGCAATCCAAGAGATAAAGAAAGAAGAGAATAAATGTTACTCTCCTATATGACTACTCATTTTGAAATTTTGTACTCTTTGGTTGTTTTTTTAGTGGCACAACCTTTTTTCTAATAAAAAATTATAGCTTTAAAAAAAAAAAATTAACACTAAAACTAAATTAAAATTAATCTTTAAATATTTAGTTAAATATTATTTCAAAAATGGTTTTGAAACAATAATAAGGAAAACTAATATAAAACTTTAAATGTCCATTTTCAACTTATTAAAAATAAGCCTAAGTTTTATTTTTAGATTTTTTTAGGAAAAATTTAAACAATGTTACAACAATTGGATTCATATGAGGTAGTTTGTTGTTCAACTACAATCCCCCTTCCCATTAAAGGTTTTACTTCAATTGTAAGGTACATGAAATGTAGTTATTTCTTCCACATTATTCATCAAGGTGGCTTTGGGTTCTTTTACACATGAATACCCATTCTCTGTCACTTGCTAATCTCTTCCATAGTATCATGGCGAGTAATTTCAAAGCGTCACCCATTAGTGAGTTGGTTAACATTTTCTGATTAAACATTAATACAATTGAAATTTTTATATGCCATGGCATGCCAATCATTTAACATGATTAATTACATACGGGGGAAAGCAAGGGTATTGTAATGACAAACCATTCTTAACTTATTTGCTTTAAAACAATAACCTTACAATAACCTTTGGATAGAAAGCAATTACATCGCCATAGGAAGCATCTAAGTGGTCATGAACCAAACAAATGTTGTAGTAGAATTTTTTTTATCTATAGTTTGATTTCTAGGTCCATCATAGGGAAACAACCTCAACCAAAGAGCTATGAAAGGTTGCAAGAGTTTTAGACATTATGATATTCAAGAGGGAGGTTGCACATTCCCAACCAAGGACTCAAGACAATGAATTGATGTGTACATTGAACTTGTTTGCCACAAACTAACAAACTAACGCCATCCATTAATTAATGACATAGCCATTAAAAAATAAATAAAAGAACATATTTAGAAGATATCTTTGTGATATATCAATTATCTGAAATAAAATGTCATAATGTGAAACCACTCAATACAATGTCTATATTTTAACAGAAAAAAATTTAATTTTTTTTTTAGCATTTTTCATTGTCGTAGGCTAAAGGTTCTACGAAATGATGATTTTTTCAAATCCTGTGAGAAATTGTTGGATTAGTAGATTTGAATGATTATTTTTGTATAATGCTAATGTCCCGAGAGTTTTTTAGCATATTGAAAACAACAAAAAATAGTGATTTGTGTAAATTTATATCACCGAATTCCGGTAATAAAAACCATTTAGTAGGACATCTAGCCAACCCCCTTTTCATTACTCCTTCATTAATCTCTATTTATACTTAAATTTATTAATTTATATTTACATTTATTAATTTATATTTACATTTATTAATAATTATTATTATTATTTGTTGGAAAAAACTATCAAGTAGCACTTGTTATTTATTATTCCCTTCATAACTTAACAGGTAAAAGGAAGTATTTATTATTCCCCTTAACTAACTAACCATTAGATAAGTGGATATTCAGGTAAAAGGAAGTATTTATTATTCCCCTTAACTAACTAACCATTAGATAAGTGGATATTTTAGTTACGGTTTAATGGTATGGCGAGGAACAATAAGAGTGTTTACCTAATTCGTGCGTCATACAGGGAATTGCCAAGAACAAGTGATTAAAATAACCAATTAGTGCAATTTGGTATTTCCTTTGGAAAGCTGCCCCCTTCGATTATCTCTTCGTGATCTCTTTTAATAAGTTTTGTTTAACCTGCCCCCTTCGATTATAATTGAATGAGATGTGGAGTTCGGTGGAGAATGGTAAGAATGCTACAATGAGAAGAATATATTTTGAATACGGTCAACCCAACAGCTCGCACTGAACACCACCTAATTGGACTCGTCACTACTTTTTCTAA
>SNQJ01S0009285.1:123141-139064 GCA_010110895.2 Picea sitchensis | reverse complement strand
CCCTTCGATTATAATTGAATGAGATGTGGAGTTCGGTGGAGAATGGTAAGAATGCTACAATGAGAAGAATATATTTTGAATACGGTCAACCCAACAGCTCGCACTGAACACCACCTAATTGGACTCGTCACTACTTTTTCTAATTCAATTTCATGCAAATATGAGCAGTAAGCTACACATTGTAGCAGTCGTTGTTTGGTTGATAAGGGGCGATACGTCACCATGGCAATCCCGCCATAACCGGTAGTTGTTGTCAGCTTTATCAATACAGTATATTCTGCATTGCTCTTGGAAAGTTCTAAAGCAATGACGAAATCAGCAGGTAAGAGATGCCTGTAATTAAAATCGTTATCTCATTTAGTATCATCTTGCCTCATCTCTATTTGCAGTATTCATGGAGAAGTAGAGAATATGGAAGCCTTCTTCTGAATTGCATTGAATTGTCACCAAACATATTAATACAAATTTATATAAATGCAGCTAAAATTACTTAACTTTTAACATTTAATTCTTAATTACGTATTGTTTATATGGATGAGTGCTCTCAAATAAACTAGATGCTTGGCTATAGTTATGGTAGTCCACTTTGGCGTTTAGATTTTTGTTAGAGTTTCTATTATGTCACACGTTTTGCTAGAATTTCTATTATGTTACAATCTTGATCTGAAGCGATCATGATTTGTCTTTTTAAAAAACCCAACCCTCAACACTGCACCGCCATTTCAAGGTGTTAGAGTCCGTTGTGAGAGGAAGTTGAGAGACTTTGAGGGATTACGGATGGGAGGGTTGGCCAAGAAATCAATATGCTACAGGAAGCTCTCACCAACTCATCTTTGTTAATTTTTCATCTTACTATGGAATGGATTTTATTCCTTCCTAGGTTTTAGTAGGTACATCTCAACCCTCAGCAGTGCACAGCCAATTCAAGATGTTAGAGGTTGTGAGAGGAAGTTCAGAGACTTTGAGGGCTTACGGATGGGAGGGTTGGACAAGAAATCAATATGCTACAGGAAGATCTCACCAACTCATCGTTCAGGATCGAATGGATTTTATTCATTCCTAGGTTTTTAGTACATATATATCATAATTGTTAGTATTAGTATTAGCCTTGGCAGATCATAAACATATTTCAAAAAGATCCCAAGCTAGAGGCTGGTAGCTTAATTTGATTTCCCATTGCATGTCATCCTTTCACCTTGAATGAATTGAGGGCATTGTGATTGTCGTCTCACTTCATTGTTGTTCAAAGGAGTCATCAAATGTGCGCTACAAGTCCAGATATGCATGCATCTCGATCTCCAATCCCAGTGTTGTAACCCTGTTGTTGTTCAAAGTAATAATAAAATTTGTGTTGTTGTCATTGTTTAAAGGAGTCATCAAATCTGTGTTGCAAGTCAAGATATCCATGCATCTCGATCTCCAATCCCAACGTCGCTACCATGATGTTGTTCAAAGGAATAATCAAATGTGTGTTTCAAGTCCACAATAGCATGCATTTGCATCTCGGTCTCCAATCCTCTTCTTCGCCTCTGAGTTTTTCTACAATTTAAGATCCATTTTAGATTTGATCTTTTCCCTCATTTAACTATTTTTCTTTGAAAACTCAAATGAATAATTATGCCGAAAGGCATACACCTATTGACAACGGGCAGATTTAATAGGGGTTTAGTGCTTAATAAGTTTTCTATGGACAGGATTAAACATGGCTGGAATATTCTTAGTAGTTTTTTACATTTACCAAATCATATTTAAAAATTACTTTGATAGCTAACTGATTGCCAGGTAAGTGATTAACAAAAATTAAAATATTAACACCAAATAAATGAAGCTCAACCATTTATTTGTTAATCAATAATAAAATTTAATATATTCTTTTAAAGATTCTTTTCATCTTATCAACCTTTCGGCGTTGATCAGCCACAATTATGTAGCTGTGCTAGTTTAATTTCAATGGATACTCTATTATGCATTGTACCAAACAGACCTGTCGTTGCTCCTGAACTTGGATAACCAATCTAGCTAAATTGAAAATAGCATAGATGATGATTTCACTTCACACTAGAAAACAAAATACGTTTCTTTTAAAATTCTTTCTCACTTGTAAACCTCAACTCATTATTGTACACCCTAGCTCATGGACGTTTAGCATAACTGTATCTAAAACACAATATGCTATTTTCGGATATGGTTATTTTAAGGCTCAAAATATTATACGCTCAAAATCATTGGGGAATAAAAAATTAATCCATCATGCAAAATATGTATAATTTTACAAATATTATCACTTCTAAATTTAAGGAGAATATGTGGTGTGATAAAGAATTAGTGGATAAAAGGAAAGTAAGTTACTACAAGGAGGTGGTCAATCTTAATTTAGAAAATCAAAATTACCTCTCAATTTTGAGAAGTGCAAAGATGAAAATCAACATTGCTATGTTAAAATAAAAACAAACTCTCATGAGAATATTTTGTTTTCAAGTATTTTTTTGAAAAAGACAACTTATATTAAAGTTTTGATTTTAAATATATTTAGGATGAAAAATTAAGTTTATTCACTTTTCAAGTTGCTTGGAAATACACATGGTAATATACCACATACCTCAAATATGAGCATATGTTACTAAATCCTCACTTCTATTAAGAAACAAATTTCAAATTTTCTTTATTTCAACCTATTAACAACATATATTCCATGCATAATTAAAATACTTATACCACCACATAATTAACTTAATTAACCACATAGTAAACATCATAAACACCTTTATTTTAATGAAAATCACCAACTGGTTGCAAACCTCAGACGTTTCTTCCATCCATAGATTACGGTGTTCATTCACTCTCAACAACAGGTCACCCCAGAGATGGGGATATGACTCCATGAGAGAAAATGGTACATAATCTAATCTAAGGTCCAACATCACATAATATTGGGACAAGACCAATGGAACCAACTCGAGCAACAATTCCACCTCACATCCTTTCATACCCACAACCAGTCTCACCCCAAAAAGTGCACCCTTTCACTATTTCACAGTCCTTTGGCTATACCTCTTCCCTTCTAGGGATTCAACAATAGGTCAATTAGGAAGTCTCATATCTCTATGACACTTTGAACACTAGACTACTCTAAATATTTATGGCACCCACTAGGCCAACACATAGGGAAACATATTCCATTCTCTCACTTAAGGAGAATTGTTCCATGGGCTTGACAACCTGCTTCTTCAAACACAAACCACCAAAGGATTTACTAAGTTACAATGCCAGAGCATTACAAAAAATCCTCATCTCTCACTCTCCAGGAAAAAGTTGGAATGATTGAATTGAAGAATGGAATGAATGAGAATTACACTAAAGGCCCCCTTTAAATATGCATGTGCTATTTTTTATACATGAAACTCAAAGAAATACCTTTTCCTCTACTTTGTAATTCATTCCTCCACTTAGGAACTTAGGATAAAACCATATCATAACATTTATGACTTTAGGAATATATTATTATATTCCTTTGGCTTAAGTGCCCTTGACTTTTCGCCATTTCCTTATATCCCAGTCCCCTTTCTCTCTCATGGTTTCCTAGCCCCCCATACTCTTTCATTTGACTTGGTCTACAATGGTGATGTATTTTATTAATATATATCCAAGTGATTACAATTTACATTTGTCAATCTCGTTGGTCTTTGAATATATAGGCTCCCTTGCCTAAATCACATAAGCACTCTGGCCTCAAAAAATATAAACATAGGTATGAAGGCCCCAAAATACCTATATGCACATGGGCACGCAAGACCCACCCATCTTATATTGCCATCCTATAAAGAATATATACATTTACAATCTAGGACTATTACATTCCCCTCCCCCTTATTTATTCATTCTTCTCGATGCATTGATATACACATGTACAATCAAAATTCTTCAAAAATCTCCAAAAGGATGTGGGTGCTCCTCACTCTTGGCATGTGCTTTCTCTCATGTTGCATCCTCAGGACCATAGCAGGTCCACTGTACTTTTACAAGCTCGATGGCTCAATTTTAGAGAATTTTGACCTTCATGTCCAATATGAACAATCGTTGCAGTTAGGTATCACCCTTGTGCTCCCCCTTGATCACATTCCAATCAATTACATGATTAACATCAGACACATAATTTTAAGAAAACACACATGGAATACATTATGAATCCATATGGATGCACTTAGTGCAAGCATCAGACACATATTTTTTAAGATAACACACATGGAATACATTATGAATGCATATGGATGCAGCTAGCACAAGCATGTATGCAACATGACCAATCCTCTCTAGGATTTCGAATAGTCCACAATATCTTGCTGTGAATTTTGGGAAACTTACAATTTCAATGAAGTATTCTTATCCTTTAATTTCATGAAGACATTCTTACCCACTTTTAATTCTCTGTGGGTTCTTCCTTTTTCTACATAACTTTTTTGCATGTTTTGTGCATCCTTTAAATTTTGTTTTATTTTCACCATCTATTTTTCCATTTCCATGAAAAATTCCAACCCAACCACTTCTTTTCCTGCTGGATTGTCCCATCTCACTGGCATGTTGTACTTTATATCATATAATGATTCGGGATCATATTTTAAGATGTTTGATACCAGTTATTATAAGAAAATTCAACTAAATGTAGATCATCTTCCCATTTTGATGGTTTAGCCATCACATACATTATCAACATATCATTAATCACCTGAGTGACCCTCTCTATTTTCCCATTTGATTCAAGGTGATATATTTTACTAAAATTTAAATTTGTTTTGAATCCTTTAAATAATCCTTTCGATAAATTTGATGAGAATTTGGGGTCTCTATTAGAAACAATTTCCTTAGCCACACTATGTAGCCTTACAATTTATTTCATGTAAATATTTGCAATGTTAGTTTCTTTGTGAGTTAGCTTCATTGGAATAAATTGAGCATATTTATTTAGATTATCCACCACAACCATTATGGAGTCATGTTGCTTCACTATTCTGGGTAGCTTAGAAACAAAGTCAATTGTTACAACTTCCCATGTCCACTCAGGAACAAGCAATGGTTGTAGCAACCTAGATAGATTACTATGCTTAGCCTTTAACTTCTGAAATATGGCTATATAATCATACACCTCTTTCTTCATACCTAGCCAAAAGTATTGACTCTTTATAGTTGCAATTGTTTTCTAGTATCCTAGGTTCCCAACATAAGGCACGTTATGAATTTATCTCGAAACTTTATTTTTCATCTCTTGAGAATCACGCACAAATACCTTGCCCCTGTACCTCAGGATTTCACCCTCTCCCAACTCGTAGTCTTTAATTTTCTGTTGGAAATGACCTTGTTGTAATGTTTCTTTTATTTGCAAATAATCCTGATATGATTTTGCAGCTTCCAAAATTTTGTCGTTTAAACCAGATATGTACATGCTAATGGTTTTTGCATGCATGTCATGAACTCTCCTGCTAAGTGCATAAACCACCTTATTCTCTTTTCCTTTGATATGATGTATATTAAAGTCATACTCACTGACAAATTCTAGCCATATATTTTTTCTAAAATTCAAAGTTGAATATTGAAACAAATATTTCAAATCACTATGGTCTGTCCTCACTCAAATATATTTTCCATAAGCTAATGCCTCCACATACTTAAGGAATGAGATATAGATTCCAATTATAAATCATGTGTGGAATAATGCCTCTTATTATCTTTTAACATCCTTGACTCGTAACATATCACATGTCCATTTTGGGTAAGGACTCCACCAAGCCCTTCCTTTCATGAATTAGTGCACACAATACAATTCTTATTCTGATCAACAATCTTCAATATTGGTGCACTTGTCGATAAATTCTTCAAGCATTGAAAACTTTTTTCACATTCATAAGTACATTCGAGCTTCATGCCCTTATTTTTAAATGAAGTTATTGGATTAAAATTATTGATAATCCTTCAATAAATATTCTATAATAACCTGCAAGTCCCATGAACGATATCACCTCTAAGAAATTATTTGGTGTTGGCCACCCTTTGATGGATTCTATATTCTCATGGTCCATTGTTATCCCTTCCTCTAAAATCATATGGCCCAAACAATGCATCTTCCTCTGATAAAATAATCACTTTCACATCTTGGGATACATATGATGCTCCCTCAATACCTATAACACCATCCTCAAGTGTTGTGCGTTCTCTTCTTTAGACTTATAGTAGATAAGTATGTCATACAATAACACATTTACAAACTTATCCAAGTAATTTTTGAAAATAACATTCATCAAACACATGAAGACAATTGGTGCATTTTACAACCCAAATGGTGCCACTACAAACTAATAATGGCCATACCTTGTTCTAAATGTTGTCTTGTTAATATCTTCTTTGTTAATTTTCACCCGATGATAGCCTGACCTAAGATCAATCTTGAAGAATATATTTTCTTCTTTAAGCTGATAAAAAATATCATATATCCTTGGAAAAGGATACTTATTCTTTATGGTCACCTTATTTAGTTGCCTAAAATAAATTTAGATACTCAAGGTTCCATCCCTATTATTCACCAAGAGGAGTGGGGCACCCCAAGGTGACACAATTGGATGTATATACCCCTTCTTTAAAAGTTATTTAAGTTGTGTTTGCAATTATTTCAGCTCTAGTGTACTCATCCTATAGAAAATCTTAGACACAAGGGAAGATCCAAGCACCAAATTAATGAAGAAATCAATATCTCTCTTTTGTGGAAACCCCAATATATCTTGAAATGCATCCTTGTAATATTTCAATACTATATGATATTCAATACTTTTAACTTTATCCTTATATGCCTCTTCCATATGGGCTACATAAATTCGACATCCTTTCCTGAAGCTTCTTTTCAAATGCAAGGATAAAATTTTTCTAATAGAGACTGCCATTAGAGTACCCTGAACACTTATCAATTTCCCTTACCCATCCAAACAAATGAATGTATTTTTGTAACAATCTAGGATAGCATAATGCTGATCCAACCAATCCATACCAATTAGGAAATCATATGAACCTAAAGGTATACTATTCAAATATGCATTTTGTGTTGATTTTGTTCATGTCCATTGGAAAAATATTAACCAACTCATTGATTATTCATTTAGCTCCTGTGGCTAGCTTAACCAACCAAGATTTCCCATGTTTTATTCTTTTCAAATTAAATCTCTCAACAATATTAGGATCAATGTAACTTTGGCTAGATCCACAATCAATTAAAATGGATATGTGATTATTATAAATATTAATGATCCAGGTGGATATCGGTGGCCACCCACCTTTTTCGACTGGCTTAAAACAATTTTCTGGCAATTTTGGAAATTTACTATTTTTTAGTAGTTTTTAACTTCCGGGGCCATTTTGAGGGCCCAAATGAAGGTTTCTCGAGATCAAGGTTCTCAATTATAACCAAATAAATAATTGAACCCCCAAAATTAATCTCCTCGACAATACCTTTCCAACAAGCTATCACACGCCTAAAACAGAGATTGTATACAAAAGTTACGACCCTGGGAAGTTGATGTACTCACTTACCCAAATGGGGCCCACATGAATTTTGGCGTTTCATCTCCTAGGGTTAGGTTTTTGGATGTCTAGGGTTTTTGGAATTCCTGTTTATTGTAGAAATTCCTTCAAAGGCTCATTATAACCATATTCTTGCGAATGCGAGTAGCTGTCACATCTCTTCTCAGAGATAAGCTGCCACCATTCTAGCGAGTCTTTCACTCTGTACTTTTATAGTCTCTGTACATTTCTTTCATTAATAGAAATCATGTATTACTGTATATATGTGTTTATGGTTGCATATTTTATACATTTATGTTATCTTATTGAATATTTGCGATATTTCTGTGCATTTATTTATTATATCTTCATTGCATTTCGTGCCGAAAATAATCCGGATCAGTTGTATCAAAGAGGGTTGTTCTTGATCATTTTTTTAGTGGATGTCCCCGAAGAGGTCCAAGTATATCAAGTTGGGTCTCGAGCTTGTCTCTCTTGAAGACAATCACTCTCGCACACCCAATAAACCCTCAATGACGAAAGAAAAGAAAAATGACGGAGCAAACGATCCTATCAATTTGTTGCTTGAGCAAGCTCTCACGTGACAGAGGGACGAAATGATGGAGAATTTTTCCCACATCCTTCAATGCCTATAGATAACATCAGGCGCATCTTCATCAAGCAGCCACTTTGGAGGCACCTCACCTTTCAATATACAAGTTAATTTTTATATTCCTATATTTGAAGGACCGATAGATGTAGAAGCCCTAGAAAAACGATTAACTTTGCTAGAAGGTTATTTCTCTGTTAACAATTTTTCTGACAAAGAAAATATCGCCTTTGCACTCCTTAAAGGTATCCCTCATGTCAAACATTAGTGGGAAACTTACTGGGAGAAAAGTTCGATAGAGGAGTCTGGAATATATGGGGCCGATCCCACTTAGGATTTTTGTGTGGATGCGGTAAAGGAACAATATTACCCTGTTGGCAACTATGAGGACTAGTACATGAGATGGACCACACTGTGACAAGAGAGGGGCCAAGCAGCTTTGGAGTTCACCAATACCTTCCATACCTTATGCACCAAGATGGGTATCAAAGACTCCGAGCCACATTTGGTTATGAAATACCGTGGGGATCTACACAGATACATCCATACTGAAATGAATTTTCTAGACATCTTATCACTCGGTGTTGCTTATCGATATGTTGTTAAAATTGAGCAGAAATCAAAGCAACATAACAAGTGGGAGTTCGGGTCTGCAAATCCGCAACAACCGAAGTATGACAGAGACGACCCTAACAAGCAATCTCCTAAAAACCAGTCCAAGACATGGGAAAAGAAGGGTCATGGGAAGACAAAGAAGGAAACCGAAAAATGGTGTGAGTTCCACAAAATCCCCTAGCACAAAATCGATGAATGTCGCTCAAAATAGTCATTGGTGGCCAAGATCAAATATAAAGATCTGAAACCTGATTTTGAATTTGATTATGAAAATAATGGTAAAAGATAGATCATTGACGTGGACTCCACTGCTATTGTCGCGACCGCAACAATTCAACCAGAAGAACCAATAGATCCTGAAGAGGGCGAGCACCTTTTTCATTCACAGATGTGGGTGAAGGGGACCCTGCTACATTTTATTGTCGATAGAGGAAGCCAGAAGAACCTCATCTCAGCAGAGGTCATCAAACTGTTAGGATTGTCGACAACACCACACCCGCAGCCATACAACATCGGGTGGCTTCACCAAGGATGAGATCTCCATGTCAACCAACAATGTCGATTGTCATATGACATTCAACCCTTCAAGGATGAGGTACTATGTGATGTTTCCCCACTGGATGTCTTTGATGTTCTTCTGGGCCAACCATATATGTGGAAGCGCCATGCTATTTATGAGTCTCGACCTTGCAGTGTCATTGTTTCTCTGGGGGGTCATCTCTACAGAATACCAGAGGTAGCTCCAACTACTGTTCCACCTAAAAAGCACTGCAAGGTAGTATCTCATACTGTAAAATTTAGCTTCTTCACAATTTGTTCAAAAGGAGAACATAAGGACACTGCAACCACTACAGCCTCGCCCCAAGCACCTTCTATCAAACAGAAGCAAGTCGACAAGGTTGCAACAAAGTGAAAAGATTCCTTCTGCATATCATCCTCTCATGTATCCTGACTTGATGAATGACCTCAGCCTCAACAGGCTCATGACAAACATCCACAAACTAAGCAGCGTGACATCTCCAACAAGGCAAGCAACTCACCAAGATGCAGATTCAACAAACGCTTTTCCCTCTCCCCCAAGAACTCAATGCAATGGAGAAAATTTATTCCTAAGGAGGGAGGATTGATCCAGGTGGATATCGGTGGCCACCCACCTTTTCCGACTGGCTCAAAACAGTTTTCTGGCAATTTTGACAATTTACTATTTTTTAGTTGTTTTTAACTTCCGGGGCCATTTTGAGGGCCCAAATGAAAGTTTTTCAAGATATATATTCTCAAAAATAGCCAAAGGAATAATTGATACCCCAAAATGAATCTCCTCGACAATACCTTTCCAATGAGCTATCACATGCCTAAAACGAAGATCGTATGCAAAAGTTACGACCCTGAGAAGTTGATGTACTCACTTACCCAAACAGGGCCCACATGACTTTTGACGCTTCATCTCCTAGGGTTAGGTTTTCATATGTCTAGGGTTTTTGGCATTCCTGTTTATTGTAAAAATACCTTCAGAGGCTCATTGTAACCATCTTCTTACGAATGCAAGTAGTCATCACATCTCTTCTCAGAGATAAGTTGCCACCATTCTAGCGAGTCTTTCACTCTGTACTTTTACTGTCTCTGTACATTTCTTTCATTAATAGAAATCGTGTATTACTGTATATCCATGTTTATGGTTGCATATTTGATACATTTATGTTATCTTATTGAATATCTGCGATATCTCTGTGCATTTCTTTATTATATCTCTGCTTCATTTTGTGCCAAAAATAATCAGGATCAATTACCTTCTACCTCAATCATGATATTGATATGTTTCTTGCTTGTTGACCAAGGCTACGTAAATACTTGGCATGATTTTTCCTATGTATTCAATTGTATAATATTGTTGTACATTCTAAACATTCCTCATTCTTTCTTTTGTGTGAGGGAAATCTTTATAAATATGGTTTCCCTCACATACCCAACATTTTATGGGTTGTTGCCTTGTCCTTTTTACCAATGATTATGTCATTTCGGGCTCATGTTAATATGGTAATCCCTGAGAACTATTTATGAAGATTAGTATCTTGTAGCCTTTATTTATCTTCTCCTTCTCACTTTTCTTCTTTTCAACCGATGCTCTCTAAAAGGTTGATCCTCATTTATGTTGATCATAAAAGAACTCGGCTCTCCTTATTCCTTCATCTAATGTCTTTGGATCATCATACTATATATAATCACTAAATATTGAAGGTATTCCACTTAGGGATCTTGTAACATACTACTCTTGCGCACACCTGATTGTACTTATTCTTTGAGGACACTTGCATGCAAGTGATCCGATTCATTATATGATTGATTGTTTCTCTTATGGATTATGATAATGTTCGGGATATGATGATATGTTATTTGATTATATTTGTATCAACGGGTTCTATTGACTGGTCTCTCCTGAGTGTGGAGGACTTTGGACCAATTGAGGATGTCAATGGAAACAATGGGCCTCCTTGGACTCCAGATCAAGTCAGGGAGTGGATTGTTTATGATTTGAGTATTTTTGTTATTACATATGTGAATTATGACTAGTATATTATGATGTTGATTTTGGATCCCTGACATGTTTCATTGATGGATGCAAGCTGATGATAACTTGCTAATCAGACTCACATTTGGAGAAAAGGGGTCATGCACGAAAACTAGAGATATTGAGGAGAGTTGTGGCAGCAGCCCTACCACAACCTACTAGCATGCACGTCGTGGCTCAAACTGTAGGTTAATGATGACCTAGTTTGAAATATCCACGATGTCGTTAGGGAATACTTAGAAATTCGCTCACGAAGATTCTAAGGGGCACACAATAAGGAAGGATATGTATTCCTTAGAGGCCCTTAGTCTCCCACAAGGTCACCTGACGAAGTATTGACTCCAAGGTTTCAATGTCTACCAAAATCAGTCAAAAGGTGACTGGAAGCCTTGGAGAACCTAGTGTTTATTGAAGGGCACATCACATAAATGAAACATGAATGCAAGTGAGTGACATCCTTGGAGAACGTAGTGCATCTTGAAGGACACGTCACCGTTATATATGTTTGTCCCTTTGTTTTCGTAATGGCATCGATGTTATATATGGTATCAAATCTGGTTCGACTTGTGACTTGGGATCATTACGCCTTCCACTGAATAGATACTTGATTATAATTTGACTCTAATTAGTTTTAATTGTATTCTTGCAGGTAACCATGGTTAGAGGATGTCGTGGAGGTAGACGGTGTGGTACTAGCGGAGGAGGTGCAATGCCTCGAATATCACCCATGCTCGAGGGGTCTAACCCCCAAGGAGAAGAACAAGTCGTCAAATAGGAACATATAGTTGTGGGAAATGTGGTTGGGTTGATGAGGTCCTTTCATAGGATTTGAGAGGCCCTAATTAGTCATTTGGATAGAGATGAGGCCATGGCATCGACACCCCCTGAGGGTCCACCGCGTGCCGCAACTAGTATTGATAGCGTTCACCTAGAACTTGAGAAGGTCAAGTTTCTCGAGTTATTTGGTGCTATGGATGGCGAAAATGTTGAGGCATGGTTGGAGGCTATGGCGATGTGCTTTTCACTTCGTGACTATACCTCCAACATGAAGGTCTACATGGCGGTCCTCTAGTTGAAGGGGAGTGATCTTCTATGGTGGAAGACGCTCCTGCCATAACTTAACATGGTCGTCGAAGACATGTCATGGGAATTGTTTGAGGAGTGGTTTCAGGAGAGGTATCTGTATGAGGGATTCATCGAGCGTCATCTCAATGAGTTCAGTGCCTTGCGACAGGGAGGTCGTACGGTGCCTGAGTACCAGTCTCATTTCATGGAGTTGCTTCAGTATGATCCTCATTTGAACACTAAGAAGATTAAGGTCAACAAGTTCGTGTTTAGCCTTAATGTCAACATTCGTGCGAAAGTGAGGATTTTAATTCCTCAGACGTTGCATGATGTTGTCCAGAAGGCCCTCATAGCTAAGGAGGAGCTCATCAATGGGGGTCAGAGAAGGAATCCAGCGAGACCAGCGGGACAGGCAACATCTGGTGTGCAACAACATCAGAAACCAACTAGACATCCTCCAGGGTATCGAGGCACTCTGAGAGGATCCAAATTCACTACACCACGATGAACAACACCTCAGTAACAGACTCCTTATAGAGGATCACAACACCAATAGCAACATCGACTGTAACAATAATAGTTCAGGCATGTCCAACAGAATAGACCAATGTTTCAGGTAGGTGGGACGTCAACTTCTACTTCGAGGACTAGGAGTACTGGACCGAAGACCGAGTGTTGGACATGTAGAGATCCACATTACGAGTGTGACTGCCCAATTGATAGGGCCAAAGAGGTTGGATCATCTGGACACACTACCACATGATATTTGGGCAAGGCCCATCGGATTCATGCAACAATGAATAACCACGAGGCCAAGCACTAGTCTATTGTGCTCGAGATGTCAGGTACCATCTTTGACTAGACCCTTAGTATTTTGATAGATCTAGGTGCTATAGAGAAATTTATTTCTTATGCAGTGCTAAAAAGAATTGAGGTAAATGAAATCGAACAAGACAAGTTTAGCTATGTAGAAATGGCTTCGCGATCCAAACAAAAGTTTGGAGGAAAGGTTACAGGCTGTAGCCTTAACCTATACGTCACTATATTAGGATCTTATGACATCATGATCGGTATGGACTAGATGGAATCGCATGAGGTGATACTCAACTGTAAGAAAAAACAATTGAGTTTGGTCAATGATGAGGGTCAGAGATGTATGATTGTAGGTAGGAACCAGGGAGTTTCCCTAAGGTTCATGTCTTCCCTACAAATACATAAGACCATGCACAAGGGATGGAATCTATATGTGATCCTTGCATTGAATGAAAATGGCATGGCCGAAAGACTAGGAAACCTTCTAGTAGTATGAGAAGTTGCAAACATCTTCCTAGAGGAGTTACCAGGGTTGTCGCTTGAGATGGAATTAGAATTTACCATCGACCGAAAACTAGGAACTGAACCGATAGTAAGTACACCTTATTGGATATTGACCCTTGAGTTACATGAGTTAAAAATGAAATTGAAGGAGTTGTTGGATCTAGAACTTATATGTCCAAGTGTGTCACTGTGGGGTGCACCTATTATTTTCATATGGAAGAAGGATGGGTCGTGGAGACTCTACATTTACTACCATCAATTGAACAAGGAAACGATCAAGAACCAATATCCATTTCTAAGGATAGATGGTCTATTTCATTAGATTAAAGGCGCGACGATGTTTTCGAAGATTGACTTGAGATTAGGGTATCACCAGTTACAGATAAAGGAGGAAGACATTCCTAATACTGCATTCAAGATGAGGTTTGGACATTATGATTTTATTATTTTACCATTTGGACTGAAAACCGCCCCAGGGGTATTCATGACCTTGATGAATGGGGTGTTCCGTGAATACTTGGAAAAGTTTGTTCAAGTATTCATGGACGATATTTAGATATATTCTTGGATGATGGAAGAAGATGAAGAACACTTGCACTTGGTACTACAGTTTCTATGAGAAAACAAATTGTTTGGGAAACTTTCAAAATTCTCATTTTATCATTTGAAGATTCATTATTTAGGGCATGTCATCTCCGACGAAGGTATCGTTGTGGATCCAGTGAAGGTAGAGGCTATTATGGAATGGTATGAGGAGACAAATGTCCCAGAAATGCATACTTTCATGGGTTTAGCGGGATATTATCAATGGTTCATCAAGGGTTTTTCAAAGATAAAAAATCGGATTACAGAATTGCAGAAGAAGAACAAGGATTTTGTATGGACAAAGAAATGCACAGAATCATTTTAGAATCTCAAAGAGTTTTTGATGATAATGTCGATACTAAAATTCCATGAAATGGAGAAGGAATTCTTGGTATGCACTCATGCATCCAAGGAAGGCTTAGGCAGAGTCTTTATGCAAGACGATCGAGTGATCGCTTACATCTCAAGAAATTTAAGAAAGCATGAGGAGAACTATGTAACACATGACTTGAAGTTGTTAGCCATTGTGTATTCATTGAGAGTGTGGAGACACTACCTTATTGGAATAAAATTCAAACTAAAAATGGACCACTGTGGTTTACAACACATTTTTATGCAAAGCGAATTGAACATATGACAAGGGCATTGGTCGAAACTACTTAGCGAGTACGATTTCGAGACTACCTACATAAGGAACCATGAATAGAGTGGATGATGTGTTCAGTCGGAGACCACACATATTTTTTGTGATGCCTCTTCAGACGAATCTGTGTGAAAATATTCTAACTTTACAGCGCGACGATGACTAGTACAAAGAGGTTAAGGAATTTATCGGACAAAACACCATGTTGGTGCCAAAATTTTAGGGATTTACTGTGGACAATGACAAATTAATGAGATATAACAATTGGATTTACGTACCTCCCAACGACGAGTTGAGAGGTTTGATCTTAAACGAAGCTCATAGAGAAGTGTACATGGATCATAAGTCACAAAGATGAGGGAATACCTTCAAACATAGTTACCAACTTAATGAGAACTGTGACCTCAAAACGAGAACTCCGACCCAAAAAACCCATATTTTTGCATAAAACACATCAAAATCAACCCCCAAATCAAAAAGTGGTGCTACCGGTAGCACCATTTTTTTAAACGGTGTCAAAATTACAACATTTTTCAAACATTGCCTTCAAAAATTAGACCGTAGGTCAGAAAAACCTTAAAATTAGCACCTAAAAACAAAATAGATGTTTTTGATTTTTTCTTTTCTTTTCGAAACGTTAAATTTTGAGATCATTTGAAATCGTATTTTTATCACTTGGTACCATTAAAACCAAAACCTCAAAATCAACCATCAAATTGAAAAGTACTGCTACCAGTAGCACCCATTCTAAAATTGGGGTATTAAAATGACACATTTGTATAATGTGGTAAAAGAACTCATCATTACTGTAAACAAAATCATAAAAACAACCCTTAAATATTTACTTTATAAATTTTATCATCATGCAAAGGACAAGGTAATACATAATGCCATGAAAATGTTATAATATACTTTAAATGGGACCGTTCCTTAGCCGCGAGTCATGGTCATGCAATTATCTATTGTTATCTGTTGCGCCCGGG
>SNQJ01S0009285.1:65096-118204 GCA_010110895.2 Picea sitchensis | reverse complement strand
AAAAATTGGACCCCCCAAAAAATGAGAACTTTTGAGAGTTCTCATTAAGTTGGTAACTATGTTTTCAACCCTTTTTCTTTTGGAAAGGAAAGAAGGCAAACATAGTCAACTATGTGGAAAGATGTCTAGAATGTCTGGAATTGAAGGCTAAACATAGACCTTTGGCAGGATTAATACAACCACACGTTATTCCAAAATTGAAATGGGAGGTCTTTACGATGGACTTGATTTTTGGATTTCCACTGACGGCAAGGAGACACAACTCAATTTTTGTGGTAGTTGACACTCTGACGAAGAGTGCTCATTTTATCCCTGTGCGTATGATGTATCAGGCACCTGACATATCTAGCGTTTTCATCAATGAGATTGTGAGGTTGCATGGAGTTCCTAAGAGGATCATATCCGATCGAGGATCGGTGTTTACAGGATGATTTTGGACTAGCTTCCAAGAGGCTTTGGGAGCCCAAGTTAACTTTAGTACCTATTATCACTCGGAGACAAATGGGAAAAATGAACAAACGAACAAAATCTTAGAGGACATGTTGTGTATGTACGTGATGGACCAACATAAGTGTTTTGAGGAGTTCTTTCCACTAGTAGAATTTGCATACAACAACAGTTATCAAAGTACCATTAAGATGGTGCCATTCGAATTGCTTTACGAGTGACCATGTCAGATGCCTTTGAGTTGGGATCAGCTTGAGGATAGGGTCCTGGTAAGACTAGAAGCAATCCAAGAAATGGAAGATCAAATGAAAACAATCAAACAAAAGATCAAGGAAGTGCAGGATCGACAAAAGAGTTATGTCGATGCACATCGTGTCGACCATTGTTATGAAGTTGGTGATCGAATCTTCTTGCGGGTGAAACCACACAAGAGTTCAATCAATTTTGGAAAGGGTGCTAAACTCTCTCCTAGGTTCATGGGGCCTTTCAAGGTTTTGGAAAGGAAGGGGCCTTTGGCCTATCGACTAACCTTGCCTTATTCTTTGAGGCATATGCACGATGTTTTTTCATGTATCCGTTTGGAGACAATATGTTAGTGATACTACACATGTGATTGACATGAGTTCTTTCTAGGTATCAGATGAGGGTGCACTCACGGCAGATCCAATCCTCATTCTAGACCATCGCATTCAGCATCTATGACATCGAACAGTTGATCAGATCAAGTTCTAGTGGGGCAATTATAGTCTACAATCAGCTACCTGGGAGGATGCATATGATATGCATCAATAGTTTCCATTTTTGTTTGATAGCTAGACCCTTAGATATTGTCAGATACTTTATTTTTGCACTTGTATACTGTGAAACTTTGAGACGAATTTAAAAAAAAGAAGGGGTGTATGTAACATCCTTCTCTTGTGCACACCTGATTGGACTTATTCTTTGAGGACACTTTCGTGCAAGTGATATGGTTCATTAATGACTGATTGTTTCTCTTATGGATTATGACGATGTTGTGGATATGATGATATATTATTTGATTATATTTGTATCAACAAGTGTTATTGACTGGTTTCTCTTGAGTGTGTAGGACTCTAGACCGATTGAGGATGTCGATGGCATCGATGGGCTTCCTTCGACTTCAGATCGAGTAAGGGAGTGGATTTTTTATGGTTTGAGTAATTTTTGTTATTGCATATATGACATATTATGGATGGCATGTTTCATTAATGGATGCAGGCTAATGATAGATTGCTAATCAGACTCACATTTGGAGTAAAGGGATCATGCAAGAAAACTAGAGATATTGAGGGAGGGGTGTGGCAGTAGCCCTGCCACAATCTACTAGCATTCCCGCAGTGGATCGAATTGTAGGCTAACAATTACCTAGTTCGAGAGATCCATGATGTCGTGAGGGCAGAATGAGACAGTCACTCACGATGATTCTAAGGGCCATGTAATAAGTCAGGGTCCTTATTCCTTAGAGGCCCTTAGTCTCCCACAAGGTCACCTAACGGAGTATTGACTCCAAGGATTTAACGTCTACCAAAATCATTCAAAAGGCAAGTGGCACCCTTGGATCACATAGTACGTCTTGAAGGGCATGTCGCATAAATGAAACATGAATGCAGGCAAGTGGCACCCTTGGAGCACGTAGTGCATCTTGAAGGGAACGTCACGGTTTTTAACATTGGTGAGTCAATGAACCTAGGTACCTAGAAAACAATATCTCATTTTGACTTGGTCAACCTTAAAATAAATGTTGCATGAGTAAAGTTTAATAATTATAAAATTTCCCTTAATTTTTTTTTTCTAAGCCTAGTTGAAGTTATAGCATATGTCTAATTAGGGTATAAGGACTAAAACTAATTAATCTATTAATAAAGGAGGGGATGAAGAAAAATCAAATATAAAAATTTAAAGGAGAAATAATTTATCCAAAAAAATAATAATTGTTGGCTATGTGCAAAACTTGCTAATTTAGAACTTAAACCAAAAAGGAGAAACTTAAATACAAAAGGAATGTGGAACATAGAAATAATCTAGTATAGATAAATTTCCTAAAATAAACTCAACTAAGCTTTAAGAAAGGCATCATTCATTAAGGGAATGTGAGGGAATAAATGGACATCGACGAGCGTTTTTAGGAACACTTTTTGATAATTAATTTAATTAATTTAATTAATTAAATGAATTTCTAGTGCAACTAAGGGATCAAGTGACAAATGTACTAGGGGGAATTTTCCTAATACAATTTTAATAAAAAGAGTTTAATGTGCATATTGGAAACTAGTCACTAAGAAAACTACCAAGAGGTTACCAAGATGGAGCTGGATAGAGCACAACTACGGGAAAACGACTTTAGATTCTTCACCTTCGGTTACGGTACACAGGTATAATTTTGCATTGGTAAATTAGTTAAAAAAATTTGTATATGAATATCATTATTGATGAATATTGTATTGAATTTATGGAACAATAGTTGGTAATTTATAAGTCAGTTAAAATCTATTCCAACTTCGATTTAGTTATGTCACAAATATAAATTAGAATTAGAATCAGTTGCAATATTAATTAAGAATATAATTCAGTTGAAATTATATGACAGTTAAATTATAATTCAGCTTTAAACTCATTTTTGAAATTATATTCCTACCTCTATTTCCAGTAAATAGATATTATAATATATATCATAGTTTTTTGCGAGAATATATGCCAGACCATGAATTAGGTCCATACAGTATCTACCAACAATGAAGCCTCCTCTATCAGTAAGACATTCTTGAGGCCCCACCTGATTTTTTTCTGCTTCTTTGTTTTTGTTTAGCCGGAGACTAATATTCGCACCTTAACCTCTGCACATTCTTTCCTTTTTGCTTGTTTACACTAAGACCCTTATGGTGCCCAGAACCTCTGCGTTTTTTTGGGTTTTCGTTTTTCACTCAGACTCATTTGTGCCCAGGACATAATTTACATCTGGAAGGTTTCCTTTCATTCCACCCAATTTGAAAGGACCCTAGATTTCCCTTAGACGAAAATATAATTATTTGTTAATGAAGGAGCTATAGACAATAATCAAAGAATCATAGTCAAAGTAGTAAAGGCTATAGGAAGGAATATAATAACTATTGGGTTGGTCTCTAAAATGGTAAATACAGGAGAAGCTCAAGAGATATTGAAAGCCATGACTGCAAAGATCAGAAGTTTAAGATATTTATTTAAGATTAGGAGATGAGGACATAAACTTATTGTAATCGAAATGACAGTGTCTCATTTGCACATGAATCTGAAAATAGTCTCATGTCTCTCCAAGGACTGGAAGAACACGTCGACCAAGTTGGCATTCCAATGACAATACCCGAAACAATTGGGACAATCGGCCAACGTCATCCTCTGACTGAGGAAAGGGGAAATCATTTCTATGATATGGATGCTGACCTACATAATCTCGTAGATGACTACCCAAACAGTTTTGGAAATTGTTCCAAATATGTTTGGACTAGGACAAGTATTTTCCTGGGTAGACTTAAGAGAACCAAGGTTCATCGAAGACTCAGTGAACATAAGAGAAATCCACTACCAAATTTCACTAAATGTCTATAGGGTTTATGATGTAAAAAAACAGACAATGCCTTTCAGGTAGTCCGTTCATAGTCAAACCAAGATCTCCATACCTTGTATTAATCCCTTTTAGAGTGTGTGTGTGAAGATAGGTTTTGAATTCCATCAGATCTTCGGATGCTACAATTATATAATATAGGTAACTGAGCTAAAGATTTCAGATAAGCGACGACTTGTTTTAATCTATGTGTTTACTTTCCCCAGTGATTTTACAATCTTCCTCAGAGCATCGATAGCCTTCTTCCTTAGAGCCTAGATTGACTGTGTCCCCTTTCTTTGACAGTTATCCTCGATGAATTTACCTCCTACCTCAGCGGATTCATAGCCACCCTCCTATTGTGTTTAGGCGCGTGCCTCATCAAAATTAGGATGCTAATCCCAATGTTTTCTTTCTGATTTTTTTCAGTTTAACTTTTTCAAAAACAAGATTAGGTTATTGAATGGTTGATTCATTTTTTTTATTAACAAGTTGTTGATTGCAAATCAGTGTGATTTTTATATTTTAGTTGAATGAGAAAATGGGAGTTACAACTTAAAAAGTCGTAATCAATATAAATTGTTGGTGAGAATCTAAGCAACCATGTGAGTCATTGCATTAAAAACTAAAATCAAGAATCTGATCCACAACTAGATTTGAATCTTTGCACAAAAACTAAAAGCCAATTTATTCGGTTAGATGAAAAAGGCAAAAAAAAACAATATGGACGGGACCGTTAGTTGAAAAAGATAAAAACTAAATTAAGATGTTAATTCCAAGTTGTTAAATGAAGAAGAAAATTTACTCTATGGACAATTAGCTTTATGTTAAGGTTAACAAGTGGAAATTTCACTTAATTTCAATGCCATGGAAAATTTATCTGTCTATACTTTCTTTGAAATCCATTCCACTTGTCGCTTTAATGCCATTCTTAAAATGTAAGAGTGATAAAAAAATAAAATATAATGGATATTAATTCTCATGTTAAGGAAGGTTTACTACTCTTACTTCTAATATACTATTTTATATAGTAAAATAATCCTTTTAATGTGTCTAAGTTTTATTTATACAGTGAAGCGACCTATGTTACTGTGCGTATGTTTAATATTAATAGAATTATATATAATAAATATATTATAGTATGACTCATTGAATATTATTATTATTCAAGTACCATAGCAATGATGAGGATATGTTTACAAGTCGAATCACAAGCCTTACTTGAAGAAAAATTATGTTGTTTCTCTTTTAATTTTTGAAAATGTTATTAGAAACTAATTTAATATTAAATTTTGAAAATGTTATGAGAAATTATTTAAATAGTTGTAAGGATGATCAATTTATTGTTTTAATGATTATTAATATTAAATTGTGAGTATTACCTTGTGACTTCTGGTACGTCATTATTTAAGGGATTTAGTGATTAGATTTCCGCACCTTGGAATAAAAGGGGTTGGGTACTCCTGCGCAATGGATGACGTGACCGCATGTTCACTTAGATTTAGTTAATTCGGGCACACATGAAAATGAATGTACGGGATGATAGTTTTAGATGTTCAATCATTTAGTTTTTTTAGTTTTTTATGAACAACGGTTTTTAACTTAGTTATCTCTCATGTGCTAGAAAATTTAAGGTAATGAGTGAAGTATTGTATAATGTTTAGATTTCCCTTCTTGCATGCGTTGAAAGGTCAATATAACGTTTGGTTGGTTTTTTTCCTTCCTGCGCCATGATAAATGTATTGTAGTGCATTATTGTGGATATTATATTTCTCGCTCGCCATGGAAGTTTATGTTACATGTGTCAGTTTATTAGATTTTTTTTGTGCCTTGATGATCGTTGATGATGTTATTTAGCGTAGTCATTTATTTTCCTTATCTGATTAAATGTTCATAAAATTGATTCAAGTTTCATGATGTGCTAATATGCTATGCTATTTTTGTTTATGTGTCTTGTGAAATTCATTCATTATGATATCGTCGAGTTGAGTTGTTGAGTATTTCATTGTTGACATTATTCTCCTAATGCAAAAAAAAAAAAAATTACCTGATGTTTGTCGCTTTCTTGTCATAACGACGAGGCCATTACCGATCTTTGAATATTGACCTTCTCATCCTTGATGAAGTTAACATACCTCGACATCTTGAAGAATGCCCTCTCATACTCATCCACAATCATGCTCCCAAGCTTGAGTTCAAAGAAATCCTTCATCTTCCTGTCATAATAATGCTTGGACAAGTATTTCTTCTAAAAATAATTTCTGAACCGACTCCAAGTGACATTCTTCTCACCAATGTGCTATAATTTAATGATTTTGTCCCACCACATTGATTATTTTCCATTTAGTTGGTAAATAAAAATTCTAACTTCTTGTTGTGAGGAATAATTATGCAGTTGGAAGTATTTCCTCATTCTCAACAACTAAGCCTCTACATATTCATTTTTATTATGCTTACCATCAAATGTAAGAGGATTAATCTTATTGAAATCTCCCTACATTTCATCTACCCCGGACCTTCTTCTATGATTTATGATATGGGATAGACTTGGGATTCTTTCTAACTCTCAAAATGCATGAGTTCTCGCAACAAAGTGGCTTGGTGATCGATGATGATGATGCCTGCTAGCACTTCTAGAGTTCCTTTTAATTTTATCATATTCTCTTATGACATGATGTATGTTTTGTTCTTCTTTCCTTGAATATGATTCATTATCCATCCTCTTCGACAACCCATTCAAGATTTGCAATAGATGAGTATTGATGTTGTTCTACTCCTTCCGGGTTAACATAATTCTCTCATTATCTACCTTGTATATCCACACACCTCTCTGAAGGAATTTCTACACTACATACCTAGAACAAATGGCAACATATTTTATATGGAAATCTTACTTCGATACATTTTCAATAATATATGGCATTCCCTCTAACTCCCTAGGAATAAAGAGATATGATTTCTTTTGTCTGAGAACCCAACATAAATTACTAATAATACGGGATAGATTTTCACATTTGTATAGTAACCAAGCCAGAGATCAATTCTAAAGTGTGCAAAAGTGATATGAGGTGCACTAAAGGTGTTGGGGTGTCTTTATGGTGTGCAAGAGAAGTCTAAGGGATTTTCTTGGGGTCTTTCTTATTCTCAAGGTGCACTATGAAGGAATCAAGGTTTGTGATGCTTCCATGTGAACTATTTTGAGGTTTTGATGGTTCCATCAATGGATTTTTTCAACAGTGGATGTTGTTGTTAGTGGATCTTGTCATCAGTGGATGTTTTCATTAAAGCATGTTTTTGTTAGTGGATGTTTCCATGAGTGATTACATTTTGGGAATGATTATATGAGGCTTGTTATGTTTTGAAGGATTTTATGTGGAATTAAGCATGCATGTGAAGTCATAATTTCTCTGTGTATGACTATATTAGGTTGGTTTCTAACCATATCTTATTGATTTGGTGCTTAGTTGAGGAGATTGGTGTCTCTGGTAGGTTGGTGCCTACATCTTGCTAAGTTGGTGCTCATTTAAGTAGATTGGTGTCTCTAGTAGGTTGGTTCCTATAATATTTGTAACAATAGGTTGGAGCCTACAGACATTTATAAAGATAAGTTTTTGTGGTTTTATCTCGCTAGGGTTTCCGTGTTAAACTCTATTCATTGTGGTTTGAGTTTATATATGATTATTGTTTCTCAGCTAATGAATGATTGATGAATGATTAAATAAAGTAAAAATTGTTGTATAAGGATTAACCTCCCCCCTCTCAATATAAACATTAAGTAAACAATTTGTATCATAGGGGGTTCCTTTACAAATATTCTAACCACTCAAAGCTACTTCTCAATAGAACACATGGCTAATTAAGAAGGTTTCTTCACAAATAAGGGTCCATTGTTTGAGAGAACAAACTATGTACTTTGGAGTGTAAGGATGCAGAATTATCTAATGGATATTGGGTTTTATACTTGGAAATCAATCGTGAATGTTTATACAACCCAAACAACATCACCAATAGATGCGACTAGGAAGAATCCTAGTGAACATAATGCAAAATACATGAATGCTATATTGAGTGGTCTATCAAAATAAAAGTTTGTCAAGGTGATGCATTATAAATAATAAAAAGTTATTTGGGACAAAATTCAAAACATCTATGAAGGTGATGACAAGGTGAAGAAGGAAAACCTACAAACTCATAGAAGACAATTCAAGAGTTTGAAAATAAATGATGAAGAAAATGTTGTAGTCTGTTTTCTTCGAGTGGATGAAATTGTCAACACCATCATAGGACTTGGTAAGCAGTTTGAAGAATTAATTGTTGTGCTTAATATTTGATTCCAAGGTCTCTTTCATTGAAGAAATGAAGGATATGGAGATACTAACAATGGATGATTTTCATGGGATTCTCGTTGCATATTAGATGAGGACAGAAAAAGAAAATTCAACATGGAAAGAAGCAACTTGAAAAGAATCAAAGACGACAAAAGTACACAAATTCTGTGATTGTTCCAGTCATGAATTATATACAGAAGAATAATTTTTTTTTACAAATCTAAAAAGAGGATTTGGTAAATATAAAGGTAAGCTACCCTTCAAGTGTTTTAATTGTGCTACAATAGGGCACTTTTCTACTAAATGTCCATATGAAAAAAGGAAGAAGGTGATGATGAGGAAAATAATTTCAAAGAATAAAATAACAATAGAATAAAATCTTATTAACACAAAAGAGGAAAATATACTAAGAGGAAGATTTTTTACTCTAGAGATGACGATAGTGCATCTGAAGAATGTGATGGATATGTTTTTGATATTGAAAAAGAATAATTCATCTTCATGGCTATAGATACAAAGTATATTGATAAAGAAAGTGAAGACAATAAGAAAGAATAATTATATTCATAAGAAGAATAAATTGATGGAGAAGTGAATTTTGAAGAAGAACTCGTTAGTTCCTTTGAAGAAACAAACAAACTCAGGGGAAAGAATAAGAAGCTAGAGGATAAAATAGTTTACTTAAGAAAGGAACTAGAGAAATAAAGTGATCAATTGAATTGAAGCATGAATTTTTATAAGAGTACTGAAATATTAGATAATATTCTTAGTTTCCAAAGGTCACTATTCATTAATATGGGTCTTGGATACAATGAAAACCAAAATGCCCTTGGGGGAGATGCAGGAACTAAGGGACACATTTTGGCCCAAGAGGCACCATTACCTCAGTTTGTGTGCCACTTCTCTTGCACTAAATGACTGAGAAATATTGAAAATCATGCCCTAGTCCATACACAGTACGTACGGGTGTGCTCAGACTCCTCTCTCCTACTCTATCCCCAAACACTAATGGAGAGACCCCCTTTTATAGAAAAACCTGGGCAGTTAAGCATTAAAGGATCCATTGGAACACTGGTAGTGGATGCCAAATTAAGGATTTGGTTGTTGGGGAGGTTCTGGGGTCGAATCCCAGAGACTCTCGGTTGTTTTGGGAATTCGTTAATAGTTTTGGCAGATCTACTAAAATGGTGGAGTTGCTGCTATATTTGGTGGATAGGTTACCACATCTAGCAGAATATTCCCCTAGACTAGTAGAGGTTGTGGTCATATGGGTGCAATATGGAGCCCAGGGCTGGGCTGAAGGCCTAGCCCATTTCTCCCCCATATGAAACCTTATAACAACTTAAATAATATTTTTAATATTTTTACAATATTACAAACAAGAAACATGTAATGTAGGGTTAGCTAGCATGTAGTTGTGGGGCCTTTGGGCTAAGGAGAGGTCATGATTTCAACTCCTATGGAGTAGTATAACTTTTGCACACACCAACAATTGGAGGGGTTCCACGTGGAAGCCAATGATTGGGCCAGGTGTCACCATATAATTCGTCCACAAAACTGACACTTGTCATCACTCAATTTGTCATTGTGTCTACCTTTCCATGTCATCCCATGACAACTTAGCTATATGGACATGCCACGTGTCATACTTGCAGTGGTGTAACATGTCACTTTGACTTTTGACCAAGTTTGACCTGATCTTTGAATGCTTATATCTTTTGATCCGTAACTCAGTTTTAAGATCCATTTGCGCCATTAGAAAGCTTGCAACGTGATATTCATGATCATACCATTTTCACCGAGTTTTGGGAACTTTGAATTTTTTCACTTTTATTTTCTGTTGAAGCCATTATGAGCATCCTGAGTTGCTTCTACGCATTCTAAGTTGTTCTTAGCCTCATCTGGATCCTTTTTGAATCATGCCTTCACACTGAGAGATTTTTGGACCACCAAAAGATTTCATTAATCAACTGGTAAGTGAGGGAAGAGTCCCCTCACTTTGTCCTTCTCTATCCACTTTCCCTTGCTTGGATTTGTGCCCTTTAAGCCTACATGAATATAATCAACATCACCCCTATGTGAAGTCCTCATCCTTCTGTCTAGGATGATATCTTTCTACAACTCATCCATGTACTCAGGTGCAAACTCATCAACTAAAGGTATTCAAAATTCCTCATCCTGATCCATGATCATTGGAGGCTCAAAAAGTTTCAAGTTCTCTACGTTCACAATGGAGTAAATCTGCATATAAGGTGGAAGATCTAAACAAAAATTATTAGTGTTGCTTTTCTCCAAAATAGTGAAGGGTCCATATTGGATAGGCTTGAGTTTCTTACCTTCACCCTTCAATCGTTCCTTGTTGATATGAAGCCATACCTGGTCTCCAACCTGGAACCGATGATCAACCACATGCTTATCATGCCAAGCTTTATATTATGCTTGACACTTCTCCAACTGTTCCCTGACTACCTGGTGTATCTGTTAGATCATCTGGATGAACTTGTGGGCTCTATCCTCTGTTCATTCTTCATTCACATCAACATATCTCCCATACATAAAGTCCAAAGGAACATTTGGTAGGTACCCAAAACATGTATCAAAAGGTGAATTCTAAGTGGATGAATGTAGAGCTCCATTATAAGCATGTTGTACATATGGTATCTGTTCATCCAATAACTTAGGATGCTTGCTGCAGTAAACTCGAAGCAAAAGTACCATTGTTATGTTTACCACCTCTATCTGTCCATCATTCTGTATATGAAAAGAAATACTCCTCTTCAATTTGGTGTCCATCATTCTCCACAAGCTAGTCCAAAAATTCCCAAGGAATCGATTATCTCGATCTGAGACAATAGACGCGGGTAACCCAAAGTGAACCCAAACATACTGAAAGAAGAGATTAGAAGTCTTCTCAACAATGATCTAATTTTTAAATGGAATCAAGATATACATCTTGTTGAACCTATCCACTATGACATATAAATAATCATGACCCCCTTTGGTCATTGGTAAACCCCCTACAAAATCCATGGAGACACTTTCCCATAGATGGGATGGAAAAAGAAGTGGTGAGTATAGCCCCAATTTTCTATTAGTGGTCTTATAAGTAGAACAAATCACACACCTCTTTACATATTCAGTTACAATTTCTTTCATTTGAGGCAAGTAACAAAACCTCTGCAAATGAGACATAGTTTTTCCTACCCCAAAATTCCCAAACACAAGAGAAGTATGAGCTTCTCGTATCACATGGACTCGTTCACATGAAGGAATACTTAGCTTCCCAAGATGATAGAGTAATTGTCCCTGTAGACAATAGTTCTCTATCCATGCACCATGGGTTAACTTCTCATATACTTCCTTAAAATCTTCATCGATGGCATATTGCTCTACATAGCTATCATGAGAGAAAGAAGTATTCCTAAAAATAATAGAAGCAACAATAGGAGGTCTAGAAAGAATATTAGATACCTTGTTACTTGTACCCTTCTTGTACTTGATTACCAAATGAAATTGTTGTAGAAAACCCATCCATCTGTAGTGTCGAGATTGTTGCAGTTTGGTCTGTGCTTGAAGATATTGTAAGGGACGGTGATCTGTATGTATAATTGTTTACTTCCATAACAAGTAGTGCTTCCATTTCTTCATGCTTTGAACTAATGAATACAACTGTTTATCATATGTAGGATAGTTAACAACAACTTGGATAAAAGTCTCGGAGTGGTAATAGATAGGCTTACGATATTGCATCAATACTACACCCATGGCATATCCACTGGCATATATCTTGATCTCAAATAACTGATGAAGATTCAACAGTTCTAATACTAGCGCAATACTGATATTCTCCTTCAAAATGTTGAAATATTTTTGTTTCTTTCCTTCCCATTGAAAAGTGTTCTTCACACTGGTTAAGGCATACAAATGAGCTTCTATAAAATAGTAGTTGGGAATGAATCTCCTCCAATATTGGACTATACCCAAGAAGCTTCGGATCTCGGTTACACTTTTTTGGCTCAGGCCAATTCACAATTACATAAATTTTGGAAGGATCAATCTTCAATTTTCCTCCTCCCACGATATGACCTAAGTATACAAGTGCGGTCTTTCCAAATTCACATTTAGATATTTTCACATACATCTTTTCCCTTTGAAAAGTATCCAATACTTTCTTTACATGCCTGACATGTTCATCCCAAGTCCGGTTGAAAACAAGATTTTCATCTAAATATACAATCACAAATTCATCCAGGAAAGGCTTGAATACATCATTCATCACATGCATGAAATTTGTCGAAGCATTGCAAAGAACAAACAACATAACTAACCACTCAAGAAATCCCTGTTTGGTTTTAAAGGAAGTCTTCCATCCATCATCTTCTGCAACCCCGATTTGATGATATCCACTGCCCAAATCCAACTTAGTGAAATAAACAACATTCTTTAATTGATCAAGTAAATCATCTATGCGAGGAAGAGGGTATCTATTCTTCATCGTGATTTTATTTAAATCACGGTAATCGACACACATTATCCATGTGCCATCTTTCTTTGGCACCATCATGATTGGAGAACCATAGGGAGATGAACTGGGCCTGATGACCTCTTGATCCAAACAGCATTGTACCTGCTTCTTGATCTCTGTCATCTCCACAACAAACATCTTGTACATGCCCACATTAGGAACAGGAGAATCATGTTGAAGATGCATCTCATGTTCGATTTCTATCTTAGTAGGTAATCCATCCAATTCCTAAAACATATCATCATACTTAGAAACAATATCAATTAATTCCTTTTTATGAGACATATCATATCCTTGGAAAGTGTTGGATGTCCCATAATCTTTCTCTTTAACAACCATGAGTACATATCTCTTATTAGTGGTTATGAGTCTTTTCATTTTCCCTTCACTAACAAGTGTCGAATTTACCCTCATGTTGTGAGCTCTAACAATATATTCCACTCCCCCTTTAGTAAGGTTGTATTTGTTCTCATGACGAAAGAAGACTGCTTTTCTATCATACAGATACGAACTTCCCAACACTATGCCACATATATCAAGTGGTATAACATCCAAATCAACTTCATAAATCAACTTTGAAGCAATAGAAAGCGTTACCCTACATTGTTTGGTGATATTAAGTTTTTCTTTATCACATACCCAATCAAGATGGTAAGGCTTTGGATGTGATTTCATTACAAGAACCATTTTCTTGAAAAGTGCTTCAGATATTAAGTTTACTTGGGAACCTAGATCAAATAATGCATCTATCTTAGTATGCTTATATACAACTCGTATATGAAATAACTCATTCCTCTTTCATTCATCAATATGAGATTCATCATTGGAACTTGAACTAGCATGAAGAGAATATTTACCTTGTACTCCAGCCACTGTGATCTTTCCTTCGTCTCTTGATTCAGAACCAATATTGTGATGCATTGTAGCAATAGTCTTTGTCTTCCCCTTTCCATCGAACTGTTTTGATTTCTTTTCTAGATTCAGTTTCCAGCAATGTTCTTCATTGTGACCTCTCTTCTTCCAATGAGTGCAAAATGGTTTTCCTCCTTCCCTCGTTACTGTAGCGGTATGTTTGCCCTTCCTTTTGAACTTCTTGAAAGTATTTTGTGGGAAACTGGAAGGTTTCTTCGTGGGATCTTCTTGAACATGTTTCCCCCTGTTCTCAAGGTTAGTGGCTTGCATACAAACTTCATCAAGACTAGTGGGGTTAAACAAGAGAAAATTATGACGAATATAACTCTGAAGTTAAGCTATAGAATCTTTGCTCAGATAAGAAAAATAACACCACCAATGCGTTCATGGCATTGTTTTACCTAGAAATGAATGTCTGCATGCATCGATCTGATTCAGACACTTTTTGTCCTAATAGGCACCCTTGCCTCGGTTTGTGTGCCACTGCTCCTGCAATAAATGAATGAGAAATATCAAAAAGATTTCGCTGCTCCGTACACACTCCGTACGGGTGCACTTGGACTCCTCTATTGTGCTTTGTACCCAAACACTAATGGAGAGACCCCCTTTTATACAAAAACCTGGGAAGTTAAGCATTAAAGGATCCGTTGGTGTGCTGGTAGTGGATGTTATATTAAGGATTTGGTTGTTGGGGAGGTTGTAGGGTTGAATCCTACAGACTCTCGGCTCTTTTGGTAATTCGTTAACAGTTTTGGAGGATATGCTAAAATGGTCAATTTGTTGCTATATTTGGTGGAGCAGTTACCTCATCTGGCGGAATATGCCCCTAGACTGGCAGAGGTTGTGGTCGTATGGGTGCAATATGGCCCTTTTCTCCCCCATATGAAACCTTATATCAAATTAAATAATATTTTTACCATATTACAAATAAGAAACATGTAATGGAGGGTTGGCTAGCGTGGAGTTGTGGGGCCTTTTGGCTAAGGATAGGTCATGAGTTCGACTCCTATGGAGTCAAATAACTTTTACACACACCAACCATTGGAGGGGTGCCATGTGGAAGCCCATGACTAGGCCACATGGCACCATATAATTTGTCTGAGAAACTGACACTTGTCATCACTCAATTCATCCATGTGTCTACATTTCCATGCCATCCCATGCCAACTCAGTTATATGGACGTGCCACAAGTCACACTTGCAATGGTGCAATGTGTCACTTTGACTTTTTTACTTTTGACCAAGTTTGACCTGATATTTGACTACTTATATCTTTTGATTCGTAAATTTGTTTGATGAGTCGTTTGTGCTGTTAGAAATTTTGTGACATGCTCTTCACGATCATGCCATTTTCAGTAAGTTTTGGGAACTTTTAATGTTTTCCCTTTTGTTGTCTATTGAAGTCATTATGAGAATCCCGAGTTACTTCTATACATTCTGAGTTGTTCTTAGCCTTCTATGGATCCTTTTTGGATCAACGAGGTGGGACTATTATATTTTCTTGTTAGTGTATTTTATTATACAACATACTTCAAATTAGAGTTGATTTCTGCAGTCATTTTCATCTGTTGTGGTTTACCCCTAGACATAGAGAGATTTTCCTCATAACAAAATTGGCGACCATACTGGGGAAATAATGTTCTTTTTTCATGGTTTGGAGTGTTTTATCCTTAGATTTCTCTCATTCATATTGAGTTTCTTGTCGTATGATTTGTTGACATCCTCTATTAACTCTGAGTCTGAGCCCTTCATCCTTCTCCTTAGCCTAGCTATATTTTGACACATATACGCAGTTTTTTTTTACAGTCACATACATATGCATGTTGTACTTATGCAAGTTGCATACATACACGATTTTCCCTTGAATAGTCACGTACATCAACCTTTGTTTCTTGATTGCTAGGTTTGGTGGTTGTTGGGTATGTTTTGATGATTGTTGAGTCTTCTTGGGTCTCTATGGTGACTGTTAAGTGTCTATGGAATGACAAGAAACCTGTCTTTGGTTCAATTTTTGGACGGTTCCTTTATCATCATTTTTTTATTTTGATTGTCATGACAGGTTGGGTTGGGTGTTTTTCTCCTTCCTATCCTACTTGGGTTGTCTCTGTCTATACACAGTAGAGTCTTTATATCAAGTTGTTGTTCAGTCCTTGCATTTTCATTTTTATTATATTGAAAATACAAAAATATTAGGCATTTTACATTGATTGACATTTTGATCTCTTGAGTCTTTGTTATTTATCTTAGTGCATGCAAATATAGCTTCCATTTTTATTTAGAATTGCATAATTGAATTGAAAATTTCACTTTTAAGAAGCATATCATTTATTGGAAATTGAAATTAGGACTTCACATTGTATTCATATTCATTTATTTTACTTGTTGAGTCATAACATCACTAGTTTCATGACCGCACCTTTTGAGTAAGAAAGGCCATTAAAATTAATGCTATAATTTAAAATTGATTAGTAACGATTTTATTTTCTAGGGTGGACAAACTAGCTTAGGATTTAATAACTTGGAATAGGATTTTGTGAGTAAAATTCTCCAAGGCTATTAAATCAACATATGTGTCTGACTAAGGGAGTGGAAAAATCCATTGTACAATCGATAATATCAGGAGGCTCCCACCAGAGTTAACCATGACATCATGTGAGGTCGGTTGAAGGGATATACCCTCGATACCTTCTTAGTGTTAGATATATTTCTAGGGATCTATTTTTATATGGGGATCTTCCTAGTGCCCTTACCTCAATGAGAGACAATGCTTTCAAGGTTTTGGGCTTTGCTACCCTGCCCATACAGTGGACCTAACTTATGACTGTTCACTTGTGCATTAGTTATACCTTGGTTTCATAGTTGCTTCAATTAGGTACAACATAGGTTACTTGCAGGGGTTATTCTGTAGGTACCCTGGGTCAGATAAGGGTTGGACAACACACAGTCTTTATGGAGGATTACCTCTCCGGGGGAAGATCAGACTGACTAGTTGTTAAGCCCATTATGGCCCTTATAACTAATTTTGTTTCCTCCAATCTTTAGCAACAAAGTCTTAGGCCTCTCTTGGGTGAGGCATGCCTACTTTAGAGAGGGAGGTCCCTTTCAGCCACTTTATCTTGTTTGTGTGCATATTATTCGTTTGATTATTTTTGGTGTGCTCTTTGATCACTAGTTGGCCTTACGATTTGTTTTTTATATATTGAATATTGAGTCATCGTGGATCCAGAATAGCCTCCCCATAGGTCTCACCGCTTGTTACAGTTACCACCACATTTTGATTCTTTGCCTTCTAAAAGGCATAGAGTTATTAAACGTGGTACACACACCTCCACTTATCAGACTTGTGATTCTACAAGGATGAGTATTGAACCAAGTCATCAAAATATCGGGAGCCCTTCGACTCCCACACCTACTATAGTTAATGGTACCCCTTCGACTCTTGCAACCACAATGGTTGTAGTGTCGGAGGCACCTATTATCATTGTTGCATGTCCTATAGTGAATACTCAACCTATTGCCACAAACCCATTTGGGTCTCTTGGCCACTCACTGGGCGATAATGTTTAGTCAATCCCTATTGTCACTCGTCGACCTATAATGTTCAGTCCATCCCTTTAACTATGGTATGCCAAATTTTACATCATAGTTTTCAAACTCCATCCCAGTCACTGGCCCTAATGCTACCATTGGACTTGGGGGCACATATCCACCTTATACTCCATTTTTGTTTGGTGGCACTCATGTCCCTCAAACGAGTCCCACCATGGGAGGATTTACTCCATTTAATCCTGGGTCTAATCTTGTTGCTTCTGTATGGAGGAACCGACCTGGTGGACAAGCTTCTTCTCAAGTTCCATCCTTTACAATCACCTCCTCAATTTCAATTCCGAACAACACATTTGGCATGATAAATCCACCTTTATCCTACAGATTCACTCATAGGAGGTCATCTTCACACCTTGGGTAACCCCCAACCTGAAGCCACTTCAGATGGGGGAAGTTTCTAAAACCCTCATCAGAACATTCCTACTGAAATGATGCCCAACCAACCCCTTGTGAATCATCCCGGAGGAGGGTCTTACAATACCGTACAGGGCCATGGTGCTTACCAGAACCTTGGATGGGCTGCAATTCCCCAACTACAATATTTCCAGGGAGCTTGGGTCTAGATGCTGCAAACTTGTCTCCCTTTTCTGACCACGCTCAATCTGCCAGACTTGTCTAAGTTGATGAATGACCCTGTGTGTCATGATCCTACATGGCCCCCCATTCCTACCAAGCTTCCTTCAGATATTCCAAAATTCGAAGGAAAGAATGGAAAGTATATCGGTGATCACGTTACCACCTTTCACCTATGGTGCTCTTCAAATTCCCTTAACGACGATTCCATTCGGTTAAGATTGTTTCAATGCACACTCATGGGGGTTTCCGTGAAATGGTATATTGAGATACCTAGGGGGGTATATGAGACCTTTAGTCAGATGGTTTTATTCTTCCTTAACCACTTCCAATAGTCGGTTCGTTATGATGCTAGCCTAGAAATTTTGTCGACCTTACGCCAGGAAAGAGACACTCATATCTTGGATCACATCCATGAGTGGCGTAGATGGAAGAGGTTGATCAAGACCTGCATACCCTAGGAATTCCTAATAGAGTAATTCCTTAAGTCTCTATAGCCTCTTATTTCAAAGAATGTTTCTACATCCGGGTGTTACATCTGAGGAAGAAGTGATTTTCAAATCCCAACAGTTAGATCTTATATATGCACAAGTGTAATTTTGCATTGGTAAATTAGTTAAAAAAATCTATATAAGAATATCGATATTGATGAATATTGTATTGAATTTATGGAACAGTTGTTGGTCATTTATAAGTCAGTTAAAATCTATTCCAACTTCGATTTAGTTATGTTGCAAATATAAATTAGAATTAGAATTTCAGTTGTAATATTAATTAAGAATATAATTCAGTTGAAATTATATGACAGTTAAATTATAATTCAGTTTTAAACTAATTTTTGAAATTGTATTCCTACCTCTCTTTCCAGTAAATAGATATTATAATATCTATCATAGTTGTTTGCGAGAATATATGCCAGACCGTGAATTAGGTCCATACAATATCTACCAGCAAGGAAGCCTCCTCTATCAGTAAGACAATACTCGAATCACTTGGGACAATCGGCCAGCGTCATCCTCTGACTGAGGAAAGGGGAAATCATTTCTATGATATGGATGCTGACCTACATAATCTCGTAGCTGACCTAAATATGTTTGGACTAGGACAAGTATTTTCCTGGGTAGACTTAAGAGAACCAAGGTTCATAGGAGACTCAGTGAACGTAAGAGAAATCCACTACCAAATTTCACTAAATGTCTATAGGGTTAATGATGTAAAAAAACTGACAATGCCTTTCAGGTAATCCGTTCATAGTCAAACCAAGACCTCCATACCTTGTATTAATCCCTTTTAGAGTGTGTGTGTGAAGATAGGTTTTGAATTCCATCAGATCTTCGGATGCTACAATTATATAATATAGGTAACTGAGATAAAGCTTTCAGATAATCGACAACTTGTTTTAATCTATGTGTTTACTTTCCCCAGTGATTTTACAATCTTCCTCAGAGCATCGATAGCCTTCTTCCTCAGAGCCTAGACTGATTGTGTCCCTTTGCGTTGATAGTTATCCTCGATGAATTTACCTCCTACCTCAGCGGATTCATAACCACCCTACTGTGCCTCAACGAAATTGGGGCGCTAATCCCAACATTTTCTTTCTGATTTTTTTCAGTTTAAATTTTTCAAAAACAGGATTAGGTTATTGAATGGTTGATTCATTTTTTTTATTAACAAGTTGTTGATTGCAAATCAGTGTGATTTTAATATTTTAGTTGATTGAGAAAATGGGAGTTACAACTTAAAAAGTCGTAATCAATATAAATTGTTGGTGAGAATCTAAGCGACCATGTGAGTCATTGCATTAAAAACTAAAACCAAGACTCTGATCCACAACTAGATACGAATCTTTGCACAAAAACTAAAAGCCAATTTATTCGATTAGATGAAAAAGGCGAAAAAAAAGAATATGGACGGGACAGTTCGTTGAAAAAGCTAAAAACTAAATTAAGATGTTAATTCCAAGTTGTTAAATGAAGAAGAAAATTTACTCTATGGACAATTAGCTTTATGTTAAGCTTAACAAGTGGAAATTTCACTTAATTTCAATGCCATGGAAAATTTATCTGTCTATACTTTCTTTGAAATCCATTCCACGTGTTGCTTGAATGCCATTCTTAAAAGGTAAGAGTGATAAAATAATAAAATATAATGGACATTAATTCTCATGTTAAGGAAGGTTTACTACTCTTACTTCTAATATATTATTTTATATAGTAAAAGAATCCTTTTAATGTGTCTAAGTTTTATTTATATAGTGAAGGAACCTATGTTATTGTGCCTATGTTTAGTATTAATAGAATTATATATAATAAATATATTATGGTAATACTCATTGAATATTATTATTATTCAAGCACCATAGCAATGATGAGGATATGTTTACAAGTCGAATCACAAGCCTTAATTGCAGAAAAATTATGTTGTTTCTCTTTTAATTTTTGAAAATGTTATTAGGAACTAATTTAATATTAAATTCTGCAAATGTTATGAGAAATTATTTAAATAGTTGTAAGGATGATCAATTTATTGTTTTAATGATTATTAATATTAAATTGTGAGTATTACCTTGTGACTTCTAGTACGCCATTATTTAAGGGATTTAGTGATTAGATTTCAGCACCTTGGAATAAAAGGGCTTGGGTATTCTTTCACAATGGATGACGTGAACGCATGTTCACTTAGATTCAGTTAATTCGTACATGCATGAAAATGAATGTACGGGATGATAGTTTTAGATGTTCAATCATTTAGTTTATTTAGTTTTTTATGAACGAAGGTTTTTAACTCAGTTATTTCTGGTGTGCTAGGAAATTTAAGGTAATGAGTGAAATATTGTATAATGTTTAGATTTCCCTTCTTGCGCATGTTGAAAGGTCAATATAACGTTTGGTTGTTTTTTTCCTTCTTGTGCCATGATAAATGTATTGTAGCGCATTATTGTGGATATTATATTTCTCCCTCGCCATGGAAGTTTATGTTACATGTGTCGGTTTATTAGATTTTTATTGTGCCTTGATGATCGTTGATAATGTTATTTAGCGTAGTCATTTATTTTCCTTATCTGATTAAATGTTCGTAAAATTGATTCAAGCTTCATGATGTGCTAATATGCTATGCTATTTTTGTTTATGTGTCTTGTGGAATTCATTCATTATGATATCGTCGAGTTGAGTTGTTGAGTATTTTATTGTTGACATTATTTTCCTAATGCAAAAAAAAAAAATTACCTGATTTTCGTCGCTTTCTTGTCGTAACGATGAGGCCATTACCGATCTTTGAATATTGACCTGCTCATCTTTGATGAAGTTAACATACCTCAACAACTCTAAGAATGTCCTCTCATACTCATCCACAGTCATGCTCCCAAGCTTGAGTTCAAAGAAATTCTTCATCTTCCTCTCATAATAATGCTTGGACAAGTATTTCTTCTGAAAATAATTTATGAACTGTCTCCAAGTGACATTCTTCTCACCAATGTGCTATAATTTCATGATTTTGTACCACCACATTGATTATTTTCCATTTAGTTGGTAAATAACAATTCTAACTTCTTGTTGTGAGGAATAATTATGCAGTTGGAATTATTTCCTCATTCCCAACAACTAAGCCTCTACATATTCATCTTTATTATTCTTACCATCAAATGTAAGAGGATTAATCTTATTGAAATCTCCCTACATTTCGTCTACCCCGAACCTTCTTCTATGATTTATGATAGGGGATAGACTTGGGATTCTTTCTGACTCTCAAAATGCATGAGTTCTCGCAGCAAAGTACCTTGGTGATTGATGATGATGATGTCTACTAGCACTTCTAGAGTTCCTTTTAATTTTATCATATTCTCTTATGACATGATGTATGTTCTCTTCTTCTTTCCTTGAATATGATTCATTATCCATCCTCCTTGACAACCCGTTCAAGATTTGCAATAGATGAGTACTGATATTGTTCTACTCTTTCCGGGTTAACATAATTATCTCATTATCTACCTTGTATCTCCACACACCTCTTAGAAGGAATTTCTACCCTACATACCTAGAACAAATGGGAGCATATTTTATATGGAAACATTATTTCAAGTAATTTCCAATAATATATGGCATTCCCTCTAACTCCCTAGGAATGAAGAGATATGATTTTTTTTGTCTGACAACCCAACATAAATTACTATTAATACGGGATAGATTTTCACATTTGTATAGTAACCAAGCAAGAGATCAATTCTAAAGTGTGCAAAAGTGATCTGAGGTGCACTAAAGGTGTTGGGGTGTCTTTATGGTGTGCAAGAGAAGTCTAAGGGATTTTCTTGGGGTCTTTGTTATTCTCAAGGTGCACTATGAAGGAATGAAGGTTTCTGATGCTTCCATGTGAACTATTTTGAGGTTTTGATGGTTCCATCAATGGATTTTTTCGTCAGTGGATGTTGTTGTTAGTGGATCTTGTCATCAGTGGATGTTTTCATTAAAGGATGTTGTTGTTAGTGGATGTTTTCATGAGTGATTACATTTTGGGAATGCTGATATGATACTTGTTATGTTTTGAAGAATTTTATGTGGAATTAAGCATGCATGTGAAGTCATAAGTACTTTGTGTATGACTATATTGGGTTTTTTTCTAACCATATCTTGTTGATTTGGTGCTCAGTTGAGGAGATTGGTGTCTCTGGTAGGTTAGTGCCTACATTTTGCTAAGTTGGTGCTCAGTTAAGTAGATTGGTGTCTCTAGTAAGTTGGTTCCTATAAAATTTGTAACAATACGTTGGTGCCTACAGACATTTATAAAGATAAGTTTTTGTGGTTTTATCTCTCTAGGGTTTCCGTGTTAAACTCTATGCATTGTGGTTTGAGTTTATATATGATTATTGTTTCTCAGCTAATGAATGATTGATGAATGATTAAATAAAGTAAAATATTTGTATACGGATTCACCTCCCCCCTCTTAGTATAAGAATTAAATAAACAATTTGTATCATACGGGGTTCCTTTACAAATATTCTAACCGCTCAAAGCTACATCTCAATAGAACACATGGATAATTAAGAAGGTTTCTTCACAAATAAGGGTCCATTGTTTGAGAGAACAAACTATGTATTTTGGAGTGTAAGGATGCAAAATTATCTAATGGATATTGGGTTTTATATTTGGAAATCAATCATGAATGTTTATACAACCCAAACAACCCCACCAATAGATGCGATCGGGAAGAATCCTAGTGAACATAATGCAAAATACATGAATGCTATATTGAGTGGTCTATCAGAATAAAATTTTGTCAAGGTGATGCATTGTAAATAAGAAAAAGTTATTTGGGACAAAATCCAAAACATCTATGAAGGTGATGACAAGGTGAAGAAGGAAAACCTACAAACTCATAGAAGACAATTAAAGAGTTTGAAAATAAATGAAGAAGAAAATGTTGTAGCCTATTTTCTTCGAGTGGATGAAATTTTCAACACCATCATAGGACTTGGTAAGGAGGTTGAAGAATTAGTTATTGTGCTTAATATTTGATTCCAAGGTCTCTTTCATTGAAGAAATGAAGGATATGGAGATACTAACAATGGATGATTTACATGGGATTCTCGTTGCATATTAGATGAGGACAGAAAAAGAAAATTGAACATGGAAAGAAGCAACTTGAAAAGAATCAAAGACGACAAAAGTACACAAATTTTGTGATTGTTCCAGTCATGAATTATATAAAGAAGAATATTTTTTTTTTAGAAATCTAAAAAGAGGATCTGGTAAATATAAAGGTAAGCTACCCTTCAAGTGTTTTAATTGTGCTACAATAGGGCAATTTTCTACTAAATGTCCATATGAAAAAAGGAAGAAGGTGATGATGAGGAAAATAATGTCAAAGAATAAAATAACAATAGAATAAAATCTTATAAACACAAAAGAGGAAAATATACTAAGAGGAATATTTTTTACTCTAGAGACGACGATAGTGCGTCTGAAGAATGTGATGGATATGTTTTTGATATTGAGAAAGAATAATTCATCTTCATGGCTATGGATACAAAGTATACTGATAAAGAAAGTGAAGACAATCATAAACGATAATTATATTCATAAGAAGAATAAATTGATGGAGAAGTGAATTTTGAAGAAGAACTCGTTAGTTCCTTTGAAGAAACAAACAAACTCAAGGGAAAGAATAAGAAGCTAGAGGATAAAATAGTTTACTTAAGAAAGGAGCTAGAGAAATAAAGTGATCAATTGAATCGAAGCTTGAATTTTTGAAAGAGTACTGAAATATTAGATAATATTCTTAGTTTCCAAAGGTCACTATTCATTAATATGGGTCTTGGATACAACGAAAACCAAAATATCCCCAAGGGAGATGAAGAAACTAAGGGACATATTTTTTCCCAAGAGGCACCATTACCTCAGTTTGCATGCCACTTCTCTTGCAATAAATGACTAAGAAATATCGAAAATCGTGTCCCAGTCTGTACACAGTACATACGGGTGTGATCAGACTCCTCTCTCGTTTTCTATCCCCAAACACTAATGGAGAGACGCCCTTTTATACAAAAACCTGGGCAGTTAATCATTAAAGGATCCATTGGTGCACTAAAATTAAGGCTTTGGTTGTTGGGGAGGTTCCGGGGTCGAATCCCACGGACTCTCGGTTCTTTTGGTAATTTGTTAATAGTTTTGGTAGATCTACTTAAATGGAGGAGTTGCTGCTATATTTGGTGGATAGGTTACCACATCTAGCAGAATATTCCCCTAGACTAGCAGAGGTTGTGGTCGTATGGGCACAATATGGAACCAAGGGTTGGGCTGAAGGCCTAGCCCATTTCTCCCCCATATGAAACCTTATAACAACTTAAATAATATTTTTAATATTTTTACAATATTACAAATAAGAAACATGTAATGGAGGGTTGGCTAGCATGGAGTTGTGGGGCCTTTCGGCTAAGAAGAGGTCATGATTTTGACTCCTATGGAGTTGTATAACTTTTGCACACACCAACAATTGGAGGGGTTCCACATGGCAGCCAATGATTGGGCCACATGGCACCATATAATTTGTCCACGAAACTAACACTTGTCATCACTCAATTCGTCCATGTGTCTACCTTGCCATGTAATCCCATGACAAATTAGTTGTATGGACATGCCACGTGTCATACTTTCAATGGTGCCACGTGTCACTTTGACTTTTTTACTTTTGACCAAGTTTGACCTAATCTTTGACTGCTTATATCTTTTGATCTGTAACTCAGTTTGATGAGCCATTTGCGCCGTTAGAAATCTTGCGATGTGATATTCATCATCATACCATTTTCACCGAGTTTTTGGAACTTTGCGTTTTTTCCCTTTTATTGTTTGTTGAATCCATTATAAGCATCCTGAGTTGCTTCTACGCATTCTGAGTTGTTCTTAGCCTTATCTAGATCCTTTTTGAATCATGCCTTCCCACTGAGAGATTTTTGGATCACCAAAAGATTTCATTAATCAACTGGTATGTGAGGGAAGAGTCCCCTCACTTTGTCCTTCTCTATCCACTTTCCCTTACTTGGATGTGTGCCCTTTAAGCCTACACAAAGATAATCAACATCACCCCTATGTGAAGTCCTCATCCTTCTGTCTAGGATGATATCTTCCTACAACTCATCCAAGTACTTAGGTGAAAACTCATCAATTGAAGGTATTCAAACTTCCTCATCCTAATCCATGATCATGGGAGGCTCAAAAAGTTTCAAGTTCTCTACATTCACAATGGAGTAAATATGCATATAAGTTGGAAGATCTAAACAAAAAGTATTAGTGTTTCTTTTCTCCAAAATAGTGAAGGGTCCATATCGGATAGGCTTGAGTTTCTTGCCTTCACCCTTCAATCGTTCCTTGTTGATATGAAGCCATACCTGGTCTCCAGCCTGGAACTGATGATCAACCATGTGTTTGTAATGCCAAGCTTTATATTATGCATGACACTTCTCCAACTGTTCGTTGACTTCTTGGTGTATTTGCTAGATCCTCTGGATGAACTTGCGGGCTCTATCCTTTGTTCGTTCTTCATTCACATCAGCATCTCTCCAATACATAAAGTCCAAAGGAACGTTTGGTAGGTACCCAAAACATGTATCAAAAGGTGAACTTTGAGTGCATGGATGTAGAGCTCGATTATAAGCATGTTGTACATATGGTATATGTTCATCTAATAACTTAGGATGCTTGCTGTAGTAACCTCGAAGCAAAAGTACCATTTTTATGTTTACCACCTCTATATTTCCATCAGTCTGTATATGAAAATAAATGCTCCTCTTCAATTTGGTGTCCATCCTTCTCCACAAGCTAGTCCAAAAATCCCCAAGGAATCAATTATCTCGAACTGAGACAATAGACATGGGTAACCCAAACTGAACACAAACTTACTGAAAGAAGAGATTAGAAGTTTGCTCAACAATGATCTAATTTTTAAATGGAATCAAGATACACATCTTGTTGAACCTATCCACTACGATGTACAAATAATCATGACCCCCTTTGGTCATTGGTAAACCCCCTACAAAATACACGGATACACTTTCCCATAGATGGGATGGAACAAGAAGTGGTGAGTATAACCCCAATTTTCTATTAGTGGGCTTATAGAACACGTCACAGAACCCTTTACATATTCAATTACAATTTCTTTTATTTGAGGCTAGTAACAAAACCTCTTCAAATGAGACATAGTTTTTCCTACCCCAAAATTCCCAAACACAAGAGAAGTATGAGCTTCTTGTATCACATGGACTTGTTTACTTGTAGGAATACATAGCTTCCCAAGATGATAGAGTAAATTTCCCTGTAGACAATAGTTCTCTACCCATGAACCATGGGTTAGCTTCTCATATACTTCCTTAAAATCTTCATCGATGGCATATTTCTCTACATAGATATCATGAGATAAAGAAGTATTCCTGGAAATAATAGAAGCAACAATAGGAGGTCTAGAAAGCATATCAACTACCTTGTTACTTGTACCCTTCTTGTACTTGATTACCAAATGAAATTGTTGTAGAAAACCCATGCATCTGTAGTGTCAAGATTGTTGCAGTTTGGTCTGTGCTTGAAGATACTGTAAGTGATGGTGATTTGTATGTATAATTGTTTCCTTCCCTAACAAGTAGTGTTTCCATTCTTCATGCTTTGAACTAATGAACACAACTCTTTATCATATGTAGGATAGTTAACAACAACTTGGTTAAAAGTCTCGGAGTGGTAATAGATAGGATTACGATATTTCATCAATACTGCACCCATGGCATATCCGCTGGCATCTATCTCGATCTCAAACAACTGATGAAGATTCAACAGTTCTAATACTAGTGCGATACTGAAATTCTCCTTCAAAATGTTGAAAGATTTTTATTTCTTTCCTTCCCACTGAAAAGTGTTCTTCACACTGGTTAAGGCATGCAAATGAGCTTCTATAAAATAGAAGTCGGGAATGAATCTCCTCCAATACTAGACTGCACCCAAGAAGCTTTGGATCTCGGTTACACTTTTTTGGCTCAAGCCATTTCATAATTACATAAATTTTGGAAGGATCAATCTTCAATTGTCCTCCTCCCACGACATGACCTAAGTATATAAGTGCAGTCTTGCCAAATTCACATTTAGACATTTTCACATACATCTTTTCACTTTGAAAAGTATCCAATACTTTCTTTACATGCCTTACATGTTCATCCCAAGTCCCTTTGAAAACAAGAATGTCGTCTAAATATACAATCATAAAGTCATCCAGGAAAGGCTTGAATACATCATTCATCACACGCATGAAATTTATCATAGCATTGCAAAGCCCAAATGACATAACTAACCACTAAAACAATCCATGTTTGGTTTTAAAGGCAGTCTTCCATGCATCATGTTTGGCAACCCTGATTTGATGATATCCACTGTGAAAATCCAACTTAGTGAAATAAACAACATTCTTTAACTGATCAAGTAAATCATATATGAGAGGAAGAGGGTATTGATTCTTCACCATGATTTTATTTAAATCCTGGTAATCAATACACATTCTCCATGTGCAATATTTCTTTGGCACCATCATGATCGAAGAACCACAAGGAGATGAACTGGGATTGATGACCTCTTTATCCAATAAGACTTGTACCTGCTTCTTGATCTCTTTCATCTCCACAACTAACATCATGTACATGCCCACATTAGGAAGAGGAGAATCATGTTGAAGATGTATCTCATGTTTGATTTCCCTCTTAGTATGTAATCCATCCAATTCCTCAAAAATATCATCATACCTAGAAACAATATCAATTAATTCCTTTTTATGAGACATATCACATCCTTGGAAAGCGTCGGATGTCCCGAAATATTTCTCTTTGACAACCATGAGTACATATCTCTTATTAGTGGTTATGAGTATTTTAATTTTCCCTGAACTAACAAGTGTCAAATTTACCCTCATGATGTGACCTCTAACAATATACTCCACTCCCCCTTTAGTAAGGTTGTATTTGTTCTCATGACGAAAGAAGAATGCTTTTATATCATAAAGATACAAACTTCCCAACACTATGCCACGTATATCAAGAGGTAAAACATCCAAATCCACTTCATCAATCAACTTTGAAGCAATAGAAAACATGACCCTACATTGTTTGGTGACATTAAGTTTTTCTTTATCACATACCCAACCAAGAGGGTAAGGCTTTGGATGTGGTTTCATTACAAGACCCATATTATTGAAAAGTGATTTAAATATTAAGTTTACTTGGGAACCCAGATCAAATGATGCATCTATATTAGTATGTTTATATACAACTCATATATTAAATAACTCATTCCTCTTTCATTCATCAATATGAGATTCATCATTGGAACTTGAACTAGCATGAAGAGAATATTTACCTTGTACTCCAGCCGTTGTGATCTTTCCTTCGTCTCCTGATTCAGACCCAATATCGTGTTGCACTGTAGAAACAGTCTTTGTCTTCCCCTTTCCATCAAACTGTTTTAGTTTCTTTTCTAGATTCAGCTTCTAGCGATGTTCTTCATTGTGACCTCTCTTCTTGCAATGAGTGCAAGATGGTTTTCCTCCTTCCCTCGTTACTGTAGTGGTATGCTTGCCCTTCCTTTTGAACTTATTGAAAGTCTTTTGTGGGAAATTGGAAGGTTTCTTCGTGGGATCTTCTTGAACATGTTTCCCCCTGTTCTCAAGGTTAGTTGCTTGCATACAAACTTTGTCAAGACTAGTGGGGTTAAACAAGAGAAAAGTATGACGAATATAACTCTGAAGTGCGTCAATATACTTCATTAAAGTTTCATAAGAATCCAAAGGAATATTCAATGCTAGATATTTCTTCCTAAATTATTCTGTGAAACTTTGTACAGTCTGACCTTTACTCTGCCTCAAAGTTTTCCATTCCATCATTGCTTTATCTAAATACCCTAATGGATAGAACTGCTTCCTTATCTTTGTTTTAAATTCTGAACATGAGGAAAGAAGATTACCACACTTACTTCTATCCTGTAGCTTTCTCTCCCACCATACGAGAGTGGTGCCTTCCAACCAAAGAGAAGATAGTTACACTTTAACTTCCTCTTCGTCAATATGTTAAACACGACAATATACGTCAACCTGTCGGATCCAATTATCTAGTTTCTTAGGATTAGCATCTCCATTAAACATAGGTAAAGAAAACTTTACATCAATGTTTAATAATAGTTTCTTAAAAGAAGCTTTATGGTTAGAATGCTGAGAGTGACGAGAATGCTAAGAGGAAGACGAACTAGAACTTGAAGGAAAATATGGAGGATCAGAAGGATCTCCTCCAACCCCTTGGTTTATCGAAGCATCATCATCAGGTGGTGCCTCCTTTTTATTCCCTTTCTTTTTCATCCTCTTCTAGTAATCTCCCTACATTCGTTCGACCATTTTTGACATGCGATAAAATACCATGTGAAAGTTTTTCTCATGTTCATGACACTTATCCTCTTTTTCCATCTTCTTCCTTCGGGATGCACGACCAAATTCAGGATTTAAAGTATGAAGAGTTCCTTCACCCTGCTTATGCTTGGCCCTAGTAAGCTATGATACCAACATGATCTAGGATCTTTTCATCAGGTGACTTATTAAAGAATTGTATTAAATGAGCATAAACAAAAGTACACCATAAAGAAGGAGAATCTCAAAAGGAAAGAGAAAAAATAATGCAATATGAACACAAATAACTTGATAACGGAGTTCGTCCCTAGTCGACTATGTCTCTGAGTCCTGCTCTCAAATGGGTAGGTCTTTTTATTAACTCCACAAAAGAATTGGGAAAAATACATAAGTATACCTAATTCTAAAGTTAAGCTATAGAATCTTTGCTCAGATAAGAAAAATAACACCACCAATGCGTTCGTGGCATCGTTTTACCTAGAAATCAATGTCTCCATGCATCGATCTGAGTCAGACAATTTTTGTCCCAATAGGCACCCTTGCCTCGATTTGTGTGTCACTGCTCTTGCAATAAATGAATGAGAAATATCGAAAAGAGTTCCTTGGTCCGTACACACTCCATACAGGTGCAGTTGGACTCCTCTACCATGCTCTGTCCCCAAACAGTAATGGAGAGACCTCATTTTATACAAAAACCTGGGCAGTTAAGCATTAAAGGATCCGTTGGTGTGTTGGTAGTGGATGCTATATTAAGGCTTTGGGGGTTGGGGACGTTGTAGGGTTGAATCCCACAGACTCTTGGTTATTTTGGTAATTCATTAAAAGTTTTGGCGGATATGCTAAAATGGTCGATTCACTGTTATATTTGGTGGAGAGGTTACCACATCTCACAGAATATTCCCCTAGACTAGTGGAGGTTGTGTTCGTATGGGTGAAATATGGCCCTTTTCTCCCCCATGTGAAACCTTATATCAAATTAAATAATATTTTTACCATATTACAAATAAGAAACATGTAATGGAGGGTTGGCTAGCGTGGAGTTGTGGGGCCTTTGGGCTAAGGAGAGGTCATGAGTTCGACTCCTATGGAGTCAAATAACTTTTACACACACCAACCATTGGAGGGGTACCATGTGGTAGCCCATGACTGGGCCACGTGGCACCATATAATTTGTCTAAGAAACTGACACTTGTCATCACTCAATTCATCCATGTGTCTACATTTTCATGCCATCCCATGCCAACTCAACTGTATGGACGTTCCACAAGTCACCCTTGCAGTCGTGCAATGTGTCACTTTGACTTTTTTACTTTTGACCAAGTTTGACCTGATCTTTGACTACTTATATCTTTTGATCCATAAATTTATTTGACGAGTCGTTTTTGTTGTTAGAAATTTTGTGACACGCTCTTCGCGATCATGCCATTTTTACTAAGTTTTGGTAACTTTGAATGTTTTCCCTTTTGTTGTCTGTTGAAGCCATTATGAGCATCCTCAGTTGCTTCTGTATGTTATGAGTTGTTCTTAGCCTTCTATGGATCCTTTTTGGATCAACGAGGTGGGTCTATTATCTTTTCTTGTTAGCATATTTTCTTATATAGCATACTTCAAATTAGAGTTGATTTCTGCAATCATTTTTGTCTATTGTGGTTTACCTCTAGCCATAGAGAGATTTTCCTTGTAACAAAATTGCCGACCATACTGGGGAAAGAATATTCTTTTTTCGTGGTTTGGAGTGTTTTTATCCTTATATTTCTCTCGTTCATATTGAGTTTCTTGTCATATGATTTCTTCACATCCTCTGTTAACTCTGAGTCTGAGTCCTTCATCCTTATCCTTAGCTTAGTTGTGTTTTGACACATATACATGTTTTTTTTTACAGTCGCATACATATGCATGTTGTACTTATGAAAGTTGCATACATACACACTTTTCCCTTGAATAGTTGTGTACATCAACCTTTGTTGCTTGATTTCTAGGTTTGGTGGTTGTTGGGTATGTTTTGATGATTTTTGAGTCTTCTTGGGTCTCTGTGGTGAATGTTAAGTGTTTGTGGAATGACAAGAAACCTATATTTGGTTCACTTTTTGGATTGTTCCTTTCTCATCATATTTTCATTTTGATTATCCTGACAGCTTGGGTTGGATGTTTTTCTCCTTCATATCCTACTTGGGTTGTCTCTGTCTATACATAGTAGAGTCTTTATATCAAGTTGTTGTTCAGTCCTTGCATTTTCATTTTTATTATATTGAAAATACAAAAATATTAGGCATTTTACATTGATTGGCATTTTGATTTCTTGAGTCTTTGTTATTTATCTTAGTGCATGCAAATACAACTTCCATTTTTATTTAGAATTGCATAATTGAATTGAAAATTTCACTTTTAAGAAGCATATCATTTATTGGAAATTGAAGTTAGGACTTCACATTGTATTCATATTCATTTATTTTACTTGTTGAGTCATAACATCACTAGTTTCATGACCTCACTTTTTGAGTAATCAAGGCCATTAAAATTAATGCTATAATTTAAAATTGATTAGTAACGACTTTATTTTCTAGGGTGGACAAACCAGCTTAGGATTTAATGCCTTGGAATAGGATTTTGTGAGCAAAATTCTCCAAGGCTATTAAATCAACATATGTTTCTCACTAAGGGAGTGGAGAAATCCATTGTATAATCGGTAATATCAGGAGGCTCCGCTTACACCAGATTTAACCACGACATCACATGAGGTCGGTTGAAGGGATATACCCCCGATACCTTCTTAGCGTCAGATATATTTCTGGGGATCTATTTGTATATGGGGATCGTTCTAGTGCCCTTACCTCAATGAGAGGCAGTGCTTTCAAGGTTTTGGGCTTTTCTACCCTGCCGATACAGTGGACCTAACTTACGACTGTTCACCTGTGCATCGATTATACCTTTGTTTCTTAGTTGCTTCAATTAGGTACCGCATAGGTTACTGGCAGGGATTATTGTACAAGTACCCTGGGTCAGATAAGGGTTGGACAACACACAACCTTTATGGAGGATTACCTCTCCGGGGGGGATAAGACCGATTGGTTGTTAAGACCATTATGGCCCTTATAATTGATTTTGTTTCCTCCAATATTTAGCAACAGAGTCTTAGGCCCCTCTTGGGCGAGGCATACCTACTTTAGAGAGGGAGGTCCCTTTCAACCACTTTATCCTGTTTGTATGCATATTGTTCGTTTGATTATTTTTGGTGTGCTCTTTGATCACTAGTTGGCCTTAGGATTTGTTTTTTATATATTGAATATTGAGTCATCGTGGATCTAGAACAACCTCCCCGTAGGACTGACCGCTTGTTACAGTTACCACCACATTTTGATTATTTGCCTTGTAAAAGGTGTAGAGTTATTAAACATGGTTCACAGACCTCCACTTATCAGACTTGTGATTCTACAAGGATCAGTATTGAACCGAGTCATCAAAATACCGGCAGCCCTTCAACTCCCACACATATTATAGTTAATGGTACCCCTTCGACTCCTACAACCACAATGGTTGTAGTGTCAGAGGCACCTATTATCATTGTTGCCCATCTTATAATGAATACTCAACCTATTCCCACGAACCCATTTGGGTCTCTTGGCCAATCACTGGGCAATAATGTTCAGTCCATCCCTATGGTCACTCGTCGACCTATAACGTTCAATCCATCCCTTTTCCTATGGTATGTCAAATTTTACATCGCAGTTCTAAAACTCCATCCCAGTCGCTGGCCCTAATGTTACCATTGGACTTGGGGGCACAGATCCACCTTATACTCCATTTTTGTTCGGTGGCACCCATGTCCCTCAAACGAATCCTACCATGTGAGGATTTCCTCCATTTAATCCTGGGTCTAATCCTATTGCTTTGGTATGGAGTAACCAACCTGGTGGACAAGATTCTTCTCAAGTTCCATCCTTTACAATCACCTCCTCAGTTTCGATTCTGAACAACATTTTTGGCATGACAAATCCACCTTTATCCTATGGATTCACAATCAAAGGAGGTCAGCTTCACACCTTGGGCAACCCCCAACCTGGAGCCACTTCGGATGGGGGAAGTTTTTATAACCCTCATCAGAACATTCCTACTGGAATGATGCCCAACCAACCCCTTGTGAATCATCCTAGAGGAGGGTCTTACAATCCCGAACAGGGCCATGGTGCTTACCATAACCCGGGATGGGCTGCAATTCCTCAACTACAATCTTTCGAGGGAGCTTGGGGCCAGATGTTGGAACCCTGTCTCCCTTTTCTAACCACGCTCAATCTGCCAAACTTGTATAATATGATGAATGACCCTATGTGTCATGATCCTATATGGCTCCCCGTTCCCACCAAGATTCCTTTAGATATTCCAAAATTTGAAGGAAAGAATGGTGAGGATATCCGTGATCATGTTACCACCTTTCACATATGGTGCTCCTCGAATTCCCTTAACGATGATTCCATTTGGTTAAGATTATTTCAATGCACCCTCATGGGGGTTGCCGTGAAATGGTATATCAAGATACCTAGGTGGGTATACGAGACCTTTAGTCATATGGTTTTATTCTTCCTTAACCATTTCCAATTATCGGTTCGTTATGATGCTGGCCTAGAAATTTTTTCGACCTTACGCCAGGAAAGAGCCACTCATATCTCAGATCACATCCAGGAGTGGTGTTGATGGAAGAGGTTGATCAAGACCTACATACCCTAGGAATTCCTAATAGAGTGATTCCTTAAGTCTCCATAGCCTCTTATTTCAAAGAATGTTGCTACATCCGAGGTTACATTTGAGGAAGAAGTGATTTTCAAATCCCAACAGTTAGATCTTATATATTCTTAGTCAGGGATGTTATACAATATTATTCTTGGCGCAGCGAGGTCAAAATATGACCCTTAACAAAATACTAAGCCTCATGTTGATGACATTGTAGGCTACACCAATGTGAAATCCACAGAATCGGTGACAAGACATTTTACATAGTTGTCTCTAAAATAGTCTGCAGGAGGGTTCACTTCATCTATGTCTTCCAATCCCACTCAGTCGGTGGATGTACATTCTATGAAATCATCGACCGACCCAAATGGTAACCAACAACCAGGCGCGAATAAGAAGAAAGGACATAATAATAATAGTAAGGGTGGGAAGAATAATAAACCCAAGGATAATGGTAATAACGAGAGGATGAATAATAATGTTGGTGAGGGAAAGAAAGAAAGGCGTAAGGTGAAATTTCCCTGTAAGATTTGTATAGGAAATCACCTTACTCATTTATGCCCCAAACTTGCAGAAGCTGTGAGGGTCTTATCTCTACCACCCGCTGTGCTAACAAATCCTTTTCCACATAACTAGCACATAGCCTCGAGCTCCTCAAATGCCGTAAATGTGGTGAGTGGGAGTCAAAACCCATCGGCAGAAGATGGTGACCATTTGTGCATCAATATGGTCAATTCTGAGGTTAATGTAGCTACCCTATCTCGTGATTACATTTCTCCACAAACTGTACCTGGTCTAGAGTATAATCCTCCTCCGTAGATGACCTTGCAGATCTAAAAACTAGAGCCACCACCTCATATTCCGAAAGGCGTATTCAAGTTCTCTACCCACAATTCTAATGCTAGAGTCCCCCTTATTACTCTATTTTTGAGGACCTGGGTCAAACACCTTTTGCGATGTCGGCCTGGGAGGTAATCTAGACATGTCCTTCATAGAGGAATGCCTTGATATCTTCGTTAGGATATCTAGATCCAAATGGCTCGAAAGTTATCAAGTTTGATGTCACAGATGTGAAGCCTCACTTTCCTTACCATGTGGAATTCCAAATCCAAGTAGGTTACTCAAAGTATACCATCAAGCGCATTGTTGTTGATGAAGGTGTTGCAACATGTGTAATGTCCTTGGTCTATTGCAAATCTCTTGACTCTCCAACTCTCTCTCAGCCTTCGACCATGTTGATTTCTTTTAATGGTCATTCCTTCCACCCTAACAGTATTCTTCCTTCCTTTCTAGTCTAGTTAGGTGGGAAGACGGTGGAGGTGGATGTTAAGGTGGTTGATTCGCCCCTTGATTATAACTTGTTACTCGGACACAATTGGACTTATGCTATGAATTAGGTTGTATTGTCCTTCTTTTGTACTCTTTGTTTTCCTCACGATGGGAAAATTGTGAGGATCGATGAGTTATCCTTTATGTATGGTAGCCCTAGTGCATCTATTGGACTGTCGATCCCCATGGTCGAAAATTCTTAGACGACAACTGAGAACATCGATTTTGGAATGTATTCATTCCTTATGTGTACCTTTGACTTCATGGCACTGGTTCACAATATTTACACCATGTCCAGTAGGCTCATTTCGTCAATGAGGTATGTTCCTTTCCTCACTTCCTATTTTAATGGTCCTTGGACCCTACCTTCCTCGACTACATATTGTGAAGGTCAGTCGCATGATGGAATGGCCATTCCACTATCGAAAGGAGAGATAGTGTATGAAGTTGTTCTTAACTCTTTCGTCGACCCCGTCCTACTACCTCGCAGACAAACGAGGAGGGTTATGTTCTTGAGCCCGTGTGGGATACTTCTTCATATTGTTGACATGACTTCCTCGATGAGACTTTTCCCTCGGATGAATCTATAATCGAGGCCATGAATGGTTCTGACAAACCTTGGGATGATATGCATCATCGCTCTTATTTTCTCCCATATCTTGCTAGAATCAAACAAGATGAATTTCAATCTACTCTGAGTGAGATAGTTGGTCACTCCTTAGTTCAAATTGATACGCATGACATTTATTCCGAAGTAAATATGGCGAGTATCTCCCCTACCATCATGATTGATATCTCTCATACTCTTGGTAAGATTGAAAATGTACACATCGGTGCACATTGTTCGCTAGACGAAATCTTTATCTACACCGAACTCTTCAAGGAATTCTAAGATGTATTCACTTGGTCATATGAAGAGATGTTAGGAATCAACCCTTGAATTGTCGAACATGAGATTAAAACTTACCCAGATGCTAAGCTCGTTCGAAAACATCTTAGAGCTGTCAATCCTAGGAAGGCCCTTCCTATTAAGGAAGAGGTAGAAAAACTTCTCAATGATGCCTTCATCTACCTAGTTCCCTTCATTGAATGGGTATCTAATATTGTTCTATGAATAATAAGCAAGGAACCATCGGTGTATGCATGGATTTTCATGACCTGAACAAAGAATATCCTAAGGAAAACTTCCTAACACGATTCATCAATCATATCCTCGACAAGTGTGCGCAAAGCGAAGTTTTTTCTTTCATGGACGAATTTTCAAGGTATAACCAAATTCATATTAAACCCGAGGATCAACATAAGACAACATTTATTTGTCCTTGGGGTAATTTCGCATACCAGAAGATGACTTTCGGCCTTAAAAATGTCAGAGCAACCTTCCAACATGCCATAACCTTTCCATTCCATGATATTAAGCATATAGTCGAATCTTATCTTGATGATCTTGCTGCTTGAGTGGATCACCCTAATCACCTTTGGCTAGTTTTTGAAAGATGTCGTCATTATCGCATATGATTGAACCCTCATAAATGCATCTTTTGCATTAGGTCTGGACAAATTCTTGTAATTTTGGTCTCTGAGAGTAGGATCATGGTATATCTGTTAAAGGTTTAGGCAATACTTTGATTGCCTCCCCCGTGCACTATTCGACAACTTCAAGGTTTACAGGGGAAATCTAACTTTTTACGTCGGTTTATAGTGAACTATGCCAATATTACTAAGGGTTTCTTGCATCTTTTGAAGAAGGACACCCCTTTTATCTGGGATGAGCGAGACCAGGAATCCTTCGATGCTTTGAAGAAATCCTTGGTATTGATGCATCTCCTGAAGTCTCCTAACTATAGTAGAGACTACTTGATTTGTGTTTTCACATCTGAAGATATGATTGGTATGGTAATGGTTCAGGAGGATGATGATATCCATGAGCACGGCATCTACTATCTTATTCGAAATGTAGTCGGTCTTGAGCTAAAATACTCTCACATTGAAAATCCAACTTTGGTTGTTGTACATGCAGTCCAATGATTACGCCATTATATATTGCTTTTCAAAACTATTGTGGTTTTCGATGTCAATCCATTTCAATATGTCCTTACCAAGCATATCATAGGGGGGAAATACAATAAATGGATTGTCATTTTACAAGAATTTGATATCGATTTCATTTCTTCAAAATCCAAGAAATCATTAATCTTTGTAGAGTTAATATCTGACTTCCCACGATTAGATGAGGATGTTATTCATGTTGATTATTTTGTGGATGAACACATTTTCCTTATCTCGTCGTCTGACCCCTGGTATGGAGACATTGTTCTCTATCTTCAAACTTTGAAGTTCCCTCAATATCTCTCGTGAGATGACTGACGACATATATGATACCAAGATAAGAGTTACCTTATCATTGATGACACTTTGTATCGTCGAGGACTAGAAAATATCTTTCTTCATTGTTTAACTCATGAAGAAGTTGAGCCAGTTATAAACGATTGCCACAGTGGGGCTTGTGGTGGTCATCTATCTGGGCTTACGACAACCCAAAAATTTTTGTGAGGTGGTTGTTTTTGGCCATCTATCTTTAAAGATTGTGTTGAAGCATTCAAAAAGTATCACCCCTGCCAGGTTTTCTCTCAGAAAATGCGCTCACATCCAGCTCCTCTCCATCTAGTCATTATCGTCGGTCCCTTCACTAAGTTGGGGGGTGGAATTTGTGGATTTCAACACATTATCGTGGTCGTTGACTACTTTACTAAGTGGGACAAGGAAATGCCTACAGTTAATTCCCACGAAAATACTGTCGCCTTCTTCATATTCAATCAAATTATTGCAAGATTCATAATCCCGAGTGAGATTGTCATTGATCATGGAAGTCACTTTCAGAATGAAATGATAGAAGAGATAGCATCAAAACTGGGGTTTAAACATGGTAATTATTCCCCTTACTACCGCCAAGAAAATGGACATGTAGAAGCTGTAAACAAGTCTCTCAAGACCATTTTACAGAAAACTGTCAGCCAAAGAAAATCTGACTAGCATATCATGTTATATCCAGAACTTTGGGCATATCGAGCCTCGGCCAAGACTGCCACCAATTTTTCTCTTTTCCATTTAGTACATGGTGTGGAGTCGATCTTACCTATTGAATTCAAAATTCGTTCTCTTAGATTGGCAGTTGCGCTCCTACTTGACACTTCTGATATCGAATGGTGCCTCGTTCACCTAGAGAGCCTTTATGAGAAACATCGATATGCCTCTATGACTATCGAAGCAAATAAAAGATGTGTCAAGGTCCAATATGATAAGTATGTCTTTCCTCAGTTGTATGTTGAGGGTGACTTGGTCCTTTTATATGATCAATCCAAATAACCACTGGGGGCAGGAAAGTTCAAACCCATGTGGCACGGTCCCTATATCATGCGACGTGTCTTAGAAAAAGGAGCCTATGAATTAGAATATTATTAAGGGAACATGTTAGATGAGCCCAAGAATGTGATCTACTTGAAAATTTATAACGCTTGATCCCTAGGCTTGAGCATAGCTCTTTGTATAATAATGTAATTTAGTGTATATATCATTTCCCTTTATTTTTGTCTTCATCTTTATTATCAAGTTTTCCCTTGGTTGGAAGATGTCAATGGACTCTTTGGTCTACTTATGATTCACAAATAGAGGTAGTGATCATACATAGAACTTGGCTTCCATCGCCTGGGTTATTTACTCACCCAAGGGTCTACTGGTGTCTTCAAGTGGCGTATGCCTAGGGCCATCCATGGATATTGTGGTCGAATATAGCATCGTTATAGAACTTTTGCGTGATGCCATTTCACATGGTATTTGTTCTTTGGAGGTTCGAATGGATTCCAAGTTAGTAGTATATCAGTTGAATGATAGGTATCATGTGTGTGACCCCGCATTACTCCGACGATTCCTACGAGTACACCTTTTATAATGACAGTTTTATTTTATTACTTATCATCACATACCTAGGATTTCTAAGTATGTATCCGATGCATATATTAATTTTTTTTTAGATTGGCATTTGTCACATAAGTAAAGAAAAGAAAAAATTCTCATCAATGTACACATTGTAACACAAGTAAAGCTGAAGAACCATGTTTTTATATATATTTCAAAAAATATGATGTTTATAATACAAAATGGAGATAACACCCTCAATACACATATACAACCTATAATACAAAATCCATGACATCTACGCATGTGGCACCAGATGTGTGTCATGATAACAAATTACCACATTTGCGAGATGTCGAAAGAGTCGCACCCAAGATCTAGGCATGCTTACCACCTGTCGCTGCATAGCCTCCGACAGATCCTCATCCTGAACAATTAGAATCCTTTGTGTCAAACGATACAGGTTTCCCTACACGTTTTGAAGGAATTTCTTTATTTCTCCTCCGCCAAATCATCTCCCCGGTGCCTCTGACGATGTCTTTGAATCCCATCCGAGCATCGTGGGCCTACATCTGTGTGACACACGTGTATAATTAATACTTAAACATCATCAAAAAATATTTTTGTTTTCCTATACAAAAATAAAAATAAAAATGAAATATTTAAAAAACTTTTACATACCCATGTCTCTGTAAGTAGTCCCTGGTAGTAATGGCATGTCAGGTTCCCCTCTGAAGTTGATCCCTACATAGGGGTAGTCATCCAAAGCAATGACCTTTCGTCTCAACCAATAAAAGAAATCATCGTTGTAGGGTGTGGGCACCCTACCTTCCCTCTGTCGTCTCATCACCTTGGTCCATCATGCCATGGCTAGATCACAAGGTCCTCGTGGAACAATCTCCACCCTAGGTCCCAAACCTGGAACCCGCTCGAAGAAAAATCTACACAAGATGGAAGCGAACCTGAAGTTCATTTTACCACCCTGTTTGCATTTTGTCAAATGGCTCTTCATGTTAGCCAGTAGTGAGGTGCACCAGTCGTACATCATGGGTCTCAAGAAATATACGGAGTAGAACATAAGTGGCCTCGATTCCTGGTAAATGAAGTTGATCCTGTGATCCGAGTCAAAATGAGGAAAACAATCTTGAGGCTTAGATTGTTTATTTCTCGGATGGGGAGTTGAATCCTGACCTTCTGTCCCTGCAATACAGTGAGTATTTATGTATTCTTCTATCTTCATACCACTCCCATCTCCCCTGGCTTTGAGGTTGACCACTTCACCCCGACGCGACTACCCCATCAAGAAATAAATATCCTCGACTTTAATCCTTAATGGTTTCCCATCAAGTTTGAAGCTCTCACTATCTAGATCCCAGTAATCCATGAGAAATTTTAGCAAACTCACTTGGGCCCTCATCCCTTTCAGTTCCAAAACTTGAACAACCCGCATCCTCATGCTCCCTTTCCCTCCACTCTAGCACCATCCTGCAAGATAAACATCACTTTTTGAGTGAGCAATCATAAAAAAAATTGTTTACAGACATATATGCAGGTTGCAACATTCACATTCGTGTATAGGTCTAAGTATATGATGGATATATTTTAGACAACTGCGTATAATCATGAGTATATGCGACCCGATGAATGGTAGCTCGCGTACACCTAAACTTCTAATTTACTCCTGAAATAAATTAAAAATGAAAACCTAAATATGAAATGTAATCCACTAGAAAGAAAGAGGAGGGGAAGAGGAATTACCTGGTCCAGACAGTCGTTGATTCCGTCACTGATAGCTCCCGCAATCACCAATTGAAGATCAGAGGTAATTTGGTCCAAAATCCACTATTTGGGTAAAAGAGTAAAATGGTATAGTAAATTTGGTTTTTGTTACTATTTATAGCACATTTTTACCCACGTTGCAGAGTTTTGGATAATATTTTCTCCTAATGAACTAATATAACAGAGGATTGAGTTTGTTTTTGTAGTTTTGTCCAGGAATTCTTGCGGTTTTCAGCGTTATGCCGATTGTTCGTAACTTCATACAGGTATTTTCACCACCCAACATATAGGATAGGTATCCATTCCATCATGCACACTTGCATCATCCTATAATTTTCACTCATATGCCTTAGGTACGAACCCATTTTTTAGTGACATAGAACTTTCTATCTGCTACTAGACGTGTCGTTATCAAAAGGTAGACTTACCAAACATGGTTACCCTAGTTAGATCCTCTGCTTCATCTAATGCCCATGCAAAGATATTTTCTGTATGACCGAGAGTCCCTTATAGATAATACATGACTTTATCTTGAACCTCATTTCTCACTCATAAACATGATGACCTATACCTAGAGGAATCCCAAACAGGTTTGATTTAATATCTTTTCCGACTCGTTTTCAAAAAGAGAAAATATTGTCGAGTGAACTTGTCTCTTTCACAGTCGTAAATTGGATTTGAAAGGATGTTTATTTCATACAATTTTAACCCTTTTTCAAACCAGGTATACTAAGATTATGAAAAAGGAAATTTTTTGGCATTAAGCTGTGATTGCATATCATTCCCTTGCTTCCAATATTGAGCCTATTGTTTGTTCTCCCTTTGCGTTATAAACTATTTGCCTTAGCATTTTTTTTATCCTCAACCAAGCAGAGCGTTGTTTATATCCTTCAAAATTTGACACCCTATACCCAGGAGGGAACATTCTCCCGAGTGTACATCTCCCACATGCACCTCCTTGCATTGAGAATAGGTATGTTCCACTATTGGAACTAGTTTTTAATACTTGTGACACTCATTCCCTCCTCTGTATCATAGAATTTATTTGACTATGCAAAGACAAAAAAATATGGGTGGGAAAGGAGTATTATCTTATATTGGCAAAAGTCGTGTCACCTTTGAACATAGCACAATTGTTTTTGAGTCCACTTGTCATCATAATTTTGGGTTTAGCATGACCTTAATAAGTTGAGCTCGTTACAGAGATTTTACTCCCTCAACTGGTTACTCTTCTAGTCCCTATGGAAATTTTGATTGATTCCTCATGCATCTCATGGTTTCATCATTGAGTCTCTGTTTCTAGATTCTTCCATATGTCTCATGCTCTTGTTCAAATGATGTCTATCAACTTGTGTCAGCCATTCCTCAGAACTCTTGACATTACATGTCAGCCATACCATCAGTTTGTCTCAAGATCACATGAAGTTGTAGTCATATTGTGCACCCTGGTCCTACTTTCTTCATTGGTTGTTAACCTTGAACCCAATAGTCGACATTTCATCATTGGTCATTGAATGGGTGGTTTGCCTTTTGTTCAACGACAAGACATTTATTCACACATTGGGATTCGTGCAGTGTCTTGGATATCATTATCCTTATTGGTGGTTTCCTCACCTTTGTCACCAGTTTTCCTCATTAGCTTCTATTCAGAGGGTCTTTTTCATGTACCTCTTTCACCTGGCACATGCGAAAGACGCACGGGGTTGTTGGTTCGTGAACATGTTCTTCATTTGATTTCCTCCAAATCATCAAGATCCTTCTTTGTACTTCATGTTGAATGATGAGAGATGCCTTAATTCTCTCCTTTCAACGGGTATCCTTCCATCGATTTCAGTTCATCTATTCTAGAGACGATACCTAGAGTCCTATGAGTACCTAGAGTCTTGCAGTAATTAGTGTCAGGTTCTCTCACCATCGATAGTTGGGAATACATAAATGTCTCATGATCGATGGATTCCTCAAGTGTTCGACCCCGACTCATTTATTCACACTTGTAAGAATTTACTCGGTGCCTTGATACCTACTTGCATCATCGGTAGGTTGTCTCACATTTTTTAACGATACACCTCAATGACCGGTAATCAAATGAAGTCTCATTGTGTTCGACCTCAACTTCTTTATTCACATGATGTAGACTTGCACCTTTGACATATTGTGTAGAAGACTTGAAGACATCAGTTTGTAGTCGCATCTTTCTTGAGTTGTTTCTACATTTTCATTGGACCAACACCTGTGTGACTTCGGTGATGATGGGAGATCATATTGTAGTCCATTGTATACAGATATCTTCAGATTGATTTTGAGACTGTTTTTACTGGGCCTTGTTTGTGACTATGATAACCTTTGGCATGTAACCACATTTGTATTTGCCTATTCATGGCCATGGAAAATTGTTTGGTATATTTTCACATGGATCTGCAATGTAACTCAAATTGGCAGCCATGTATGGAAAGTCAGTACAGATTGTAATGAGCAACTATTTCTTCCAAATGGGTCCTCATTACTCCACTTCTGGGTTTTTATAGTGTATTTCGTCCATCATAGATACTCCTCTGATCTTAGACATTAGGGGGTATCTGTTATAGCACGATTTGCCTCACCCTATGCAATCTTTCACAGAGGTCCTTCTTCCATTTTCCTATGTATACTTGAAGTCCCCTTTTGCAAATCCCAAAGATAAAAACATAATATTTCCATATATACACACCCTGCCTATATTATAGCATGTGTATATGTCGGTTGCACCACTATAGCCTGCGTACATCAGGAAATGTGCCCAAAATAAAAAAAATGGTATCGGGTTTCCATGTCACTTCACGAGATCAATGATCCTTGGCCTTCCATATACTAGAAACGTTCTGAATCGACCCTTCAATTCCAATTGAAGTCTGTAAATGAGACAAATCCAAGCTATGGAAAAGAGGAGAAACAATTCAACTTTGAGAGCAAAGTTACTCTGAAGAAATTATTCACTTCACATTGAGTCTGCATCCCTTTGTCCTTTAAGTCTGAACACATTGTTCAACCCCCAATCTCTTCCCTTAATGATTGAGAACTTCATTGTCTCTCTTATATGAGCTTGCCTTTGGTGGAGGATTGAAGTGGTGGAGGCCCAACAGGAAGGAGCTTAGTTTCTTGGTTCTAAACCGTGCCGACACGAAAGTTTGTAACTCATTCACTTCTGCTAATTATATCTTAATAGAAATACTATTTTCTCATCCAATATATTTGAATTATTATTCCATCGGTGTATCTCTTATGAATGTTGATGGATTATGCTATTGAATGTGATAAAATCATATATTATCACCATATGCTTGTGTTGTTTGGGTGTTTAGGACTAGTTGCAGGTATATTTCTTTGGGTCAAGTGCTCAATGGTGGAGTTCATCGAACGTCTGGACGAGGTAGGCCTCTTATCTTGTCTAATTAGCGTATTTGTTTATATCACATACTTGAGATTAGAGTTGATTTTTTTAGTCATTTTCATCTGTTGTGGTTTACCCCTATCCATAGAGATATTTTCCTCGTAACAAACACAGCTTCTTATAAAACTATAAACAATGAATATGTGCTAAACAAAACTAGAATTTATGATGGGTGTGATTATAGAAACTACAATTCATATGATACCTTAGTTGATTAAAATTTTGAATGTTATAAGTGTAATAAATATGTACACATAACACATGACTGTAGAAGAAACATAATAAAGAAGGAAAAAGATGTTCTTTCTAAACATAAAGAAGAATACGCAAAGGTGTGGAAAAGGAAGTAATGAGAATAGAAGAAGGAAGAACGTGGACTTGCATTTTATGCTCAAAATGAAGGAAACTAATGGTACATTTAGAGTGGATGTTCAAAACACATGAAAGGGGATGAGACCAAATTTTTTACCCTAAAGTAAGAACAAAAAGGCAGTGTTACCTTTGGGCATAATATTTCTGCAAGGATAGTTGGAAAAAGTATTGTTAGTATTGATGATGGAAAGACTAAAAACCAAAATTTCTTGTATTTTGAAGGGTTAAAACAAAATCTTTTAAGTGCGAGTCAAATGTAAGATCAAGGATACAACCTCACATTTTATTGTAAAGGGTATGATATAAGGAAAGCAACTTCAGGAAGATTGGTGGAAAATGCAAATAGAACCTCAAGCAATGTATACATACAAGATGAAGTTGAAGAAGGAAAGTGTTGTATGGAATAAACGTAGGGAGTGATATCCCTCTCATAACATCGGTAAAGGGAAGCATAGGCTGAGGGGGAGTATACCTTTCCATTGATGTAAAAGGGGGATAAGTTGCAGATAGAGGGAGAAGTTCCAGACACAAGGAGAAGTTGCAAAAAGGGGGAGTATTAGAATATACTAAGGGTTTCCATCAATGAAAAAGGGGGAGATTGTTGGAAATATCATTTTCATTTATGTCAAAGACACGGGGAGCCTACATATGTCCAAGATAAATAATACAAGCCTATATATGTCCAATAAAAATATTTCAATATGGATATTGTTGAAAGTACTACTTTTGGATTTTTGATGGTCAGTTTGGATACCCTATCTTTGAAGGAAATTATACCCTACATACCTACCCCAAATGGGAGTACAATTTATATTATAGGAAAGTTTATTTTGATACCATTCAAACGGTATATAGAATTCCATCTAACTCCCTAGGAATGAGGGAATAGGAATTTTTCTGTCCGACAACCCAACCATAAAATTGAGGTCAACTTAGCTAGTCTTTATAGGTTGACCCTAAAAGTGTGGAGAAAATTACTATAAACACGGGATGGGTTTTCACATTTTTAGAGTAACCAAGAAAGATATCAATTTTGATTTGCACATAAGTGATTTGAGGTGCACTAAAGGTGTTGGGGTGGCTTTCTAGCGTGAAAGAGAAGTATAAGGGATTTTCTTTGGGTCTTTCTTGTTTTCCAGGTGGTTTGTGAATGAATGAAGGTATGTGATGGTATTGTGTGCACTATTTTGAGGTTTTGATGTTTCCATTAGTGGATTTTGTCGTTAGTGGATGCTTTCATTAGTCGATGTTTCCGTCATTGGATTTTTTCATTAGGTGATGTTGTTGTTAGTGGATGTTGTCATAAGTGGATTTTTTCGTTAGTAATTACATTATGGGAATGATGATATGATGATTGTTAGGGTTTGAAGGATTTTATATAGAATGAATCATGCATGTGAAATCAGAAGTATTATGTGTATGAATGATCCGAATTTATGCCAGAATGCAACAAAATACACAAATAACCATAAATACAAAGATGAAAAGGAAATAACACTTCATTTCATTAATATCAAAGAACTGGAATTTGTTTACAGACAGAATGGAAATAAACTAGCTAGGGCATTGGTATCTTATCTCTGAGAAGTGTCGTGGCGGCTACAAGCCTCTAAAATATGTGTTAAAATGAGGCTTGAATGCCTATATATTATTGAGAAACAATGGAAAACCCTAAACATCCAAAAACCTAACCCTAGGATATGAAACACCTGAATATGGGCCCCGTCGGGGTAAATTGGTACATCAATTTCCCGAGGTCATAGATTTGGCATACTATCTTCGTTTGATGCACATGATACATCGTTAGAAATATCTATCCAAGGAATAAAACTACTGACAACGAATATCAAGTCCGAAACAAACTCATATTTGTCAGATGTTTGATGCCCAAATAATGTCGTTTAGGGCCTCAAAACAGCTCCAGAAGTTCAGGACCTAAAAAACTACCAAAAATAGTAAATTATGCTACAATTAAGGAAACTGAAAAACTGAAAGAAACAATGGTGGGAGTCCAAGTGGAATAGGTGGGCGGCCACCAATATCCACGTGGATCATTCCTCCCCCCTTAGGAAGCAATGGTCCCCATTGCATTGAGTTCATCCATGAGATGATGAAACTTCTATTGAACTTGATCCCTGGTGAGCCACTTGCCCTGGTGAAGGAGTTGGCTTGCTTTGACAACTCGATATAGATATATCCTCTGATGGCGAGTGTTCTTGATCTATGTTTCCATAATTTGATCAGTTGTGGCTTGTTCCATGCAGTCTAGGTTTAACTCTGTTGATGTGAGTTGTTCTGCCATGTCATATGTGTCCAGTAGAGGTGGAAAGTAGGGCCGAAGGTGATCCACATTGAACACTAGGTGCAGACGAAGGAATGGTGGAATACTGAGCTCAAAGGAATTGGCCCCTATAGCCTTTGTGATGGTGTATGGACCATATCGTAGCGTGTGAAGCTTGCGGTGGGGTCCAGCGAGGCACTGCTTCTGCAAATATAGCCACACTTTGTTGCCCACCTAGAAGTTGTGTTGCACCCAATGTTGATCATGTTGTTGCTTGTACTTAGAATTGGATTTTTCCAATATGTGATGAACCTATTGGTGAATGTGATTAATGCAATAAATGAAGCTGTTTGCATTGGCAGCTTCAGACTGGACATGATCCGAATCAACCTGAGTAGTTGCAAATGGATTTGATACATGCATGGGACATAGTGGATGGAATCCCAAGCCCACCTAAAAGGGTTTGTGGTTGGTTGAGATGTGGAAGGCTCGGTTATAATTATTTTGTACATAGGGGAGGATCTCATCCCATGTTCATGGATTCTTTGAGTTGTACATGCGCAAAATGTGTACGATCATCCTGTTCACGACCTCTGTTTGGCAATCAGTTTGGAGATGGAAATTTGTGGACTTGATGAGCTTGGTGTCTAGCATTGACTAGAGGTTGGAAAAAAATGTACCGAGGAACCTGTTTTTCCGATATGAGATGATAGACTGTGGGATCCCAAAGTGTACCCACACTCGTTCAAAAAAGAGTTTAGCAGTGGTTTATGCTGTGATATTCTTCTTGTAGGCCTCCATAATGGCCATCTTCGAGAATCTTTTGACGACCATGAAAACACAATCGTTGTCATGATTAGTAGAAGGAAGGCTCGGCATGTAATCTATGGATATGGATTCCCAAGGTTGACTAGGGGTAGGAAACGAAGTATAGAGACCTTGATTCTTGATGGTTGGTTTGGAAATGGTGTAGGTGGTGCAAGATTTGATGTACTTCCCGACATCCTTTCAAAGGTTTGGCCAATAGAAATAGTTCTGCAGTAGTGCCACTGTTTTCTCAAACCCGAAATGCCTAGTGACCCGTCTATAGTGCACTTCCCAAATCATCTTGGCACGCTCGCTTGAAGGAACACAAAGGTGTCTCAGGTGACATAATAGTGCATCTTGGAGGTGAAAATTTGGAACTCGATTACCCTCCAAGAACATCTTGTATGTGTGGCTGAATTCTAGATCGCTCTTGTAGAGAAGTGGCAAATCAAAAGTCTTGTGCCCACAAGAGTTGAGCATGGTGGTTATCGTCACGATCGGCGGTCGGCTAAGGTAGTCTGCAACATTATTGGTGTTTCCCTTCTTGTACTTGATGTTCAAATGAAACTGTTGCAGATATGTGGACCACTTCTGATGGCGATCATTCTGCAACTTTCCTTGTGTCTGTATGAACTACAGGGGTTGGTGTTCTGTGTGGATGATCGTTTCTTTCCTCAAAATGTAATGCTTCCATTGTCGAAAATCCTGCACAATGGAATACATCTCTTTATCATAAGTGGGATACTTTCAGACTGTGTCACACAATGTCTCACTGTGATATGCCATTGGATGCCCTTGTTGAGTAAGAAATGTTGCAATAGCATAGTCAGAGGCATCTGTCTTGATCTCAAATAGTTGTTGCAAGTCTGGTAATGTGAGAATTGGGGCAAAACAAAGGTGATGTTTCAATTCTACGAATGCCTTCTGTTGCGATTCCAACCAAAATAATTTTTCTTTCGCTCCTCCCTTGGTGACTTGACTCAAGGGCCAAGTGATATGAGAGAATTCCAACACGAACCTGCGGTAGAAATTAGCAAGACCCAGAAAGTTGCGAAGCTCTGTTAGAGTGGTTGGGGATGGCCAATCCCGAATGACTTGGATCTTGCTTTGATCCACATGCACTCCATGCTCATCAATAATGTATCCTAGTTACTGAACCTGGGTCATGCAAAAAGTGCACTTCTCCAAATTGGTGCACAAATTATGTTTCTACAGTGTTTGGAGGACCTGTCGGATGTGGTGGAGGTACTCTTCCCAAGTCTGGATGAAGATCAGGATGTCATCCAAGTACACTACTACAAATGAGTTGGTGAATGGCCGCAATATGTCATCCATCAACCTCATGAAGGTTGCAGGAGAATTCTTCATCCCGAAAGGCATCACCAACCATTCAGAAAGGCCCTCCTTGGCTTTGAAGGAAGTCTTCCACACATCAGATGGTTCGATTAGTACCTGGTGATACTCGAACTTCAAGTCGATCTTGCTGAAATACTTTTCCCCTTTGAGTTGGTCTAGAAGGTCATGAATCCATGGGATCGGTGATCCAGATTATTTTCGGCACGAAATGAGATCGGAGATACAATAGAGAAATGCACAGAGATATCGCAGATATTCAATAATATAACATAAATTTATAAAAGATGTAACCATAAACATAGATATACAATAATACATGATTTCTATTAATCAAAGAAATGTACAGAGACTGTAAAAATACAGAGTGAAAGACTCGCTAGAATAGTGGCAGCTTATCTCCGAGAAGAGATGTGACGGCTACTCGCATTCACAAGAAGATGATTACAATGAGGCTCTGAAGGTCTTTTTACAATAAACATGAATTCCAAAAGTCCTATACATTCAAAAACCTAACCCTAGGAGATGAAGCGCCAAAAGTCATGTGGGCCCCGTTTGGGTAAGTTAGTACATCAACTTCCCGAGGTCATAACTTTTGCATATGATCTCTGTTTTAGGCGTATGATAGCTCATTGGAAAGGTATCGTTGAGGAGATTCATTTTGGGGGCTCAATTATGCCTTCAAATATCATTGAGAAACTCAATATTGAAAAACCTTCATTTGGGCCCTCAAAATGGCCCCAGAAGTTAAAAACTGCTAAAAATAGTAAATTTCCAAATTTGCCAGAAAACTATTTTGAGCCAGTTGGAAAAGGTGGATGGACACTAATATCCACCTGGATCAATCCTCCCTCCTTAGGAAGCAATGGTCTCCATTGAGTTGAGTTCCCGGGGGAAAGGGAAAAGCGTTTGTTAAATCTGCATCTTGGTGAGCTGCTTGCCTTGCTGGAAATGTCACGCTGCTCAGTTTGTGGAAGTCTATCACGAACCTATTGAGGCTGAGGCTATTCAACGAGTCATTCTACATGAGAGGAAGGTGCACAAAAGGAATCTTTGCGCTTTGCTGCAACCTTGTCAACCTGCTTCTGTTGGATAGAAGGTGCTTGGTGTGAAGTTGTAGTGGTTACAGTGTCATTTTTTTCCCCTTTTGAAAAAATTGTGAAGAAGCTAAATTTTGCAGTATGAGATACTACCTTGCGACACTTTTTAGGTGGAACAATAGGCAGAACTACCTCTGGTATTCTATAGAGATGACTCCCCAGAGAACCAATGACACTGCGGGGTCGAGGCTCATAAACAATGTGGCGCTTCCACATATATGGTTGGCCCAAGAGAACATCACTGACATCTAGTGGGGAAACATCACATATATGGTTGGCCCAAGAGAACATCACAGACATCTAGTGGGGCAACATCACATATATGGTTGGCCCAAGAGAACCTCATCCTTGAATGGTTGGATGCCATATGACAATCGACATTGATGGATGACACGAAGATCTCATCCTTGGCGAAGCCACCCGATGTTGCATGGTTGTGGGTGTGATGTTGTCGATAATCCCAACTATTTAACGACCTCTGCTGAGATGAGGTTCTTCTAGCTTCCACTATCAACAATAAAATGCAGTGGGGTCCCCTTCACTCACATCTGTGAATGAAAAATACACTCCCTCTCTTCACGATCTATTGGTTCTTCTGGTTGAATTGTTGCGGTCGTGACAATAGCAGTGGGGTCTGCATCAATGATTTGTCATTTACCAGTATTGTCAGAATCAGATTATGAATCAAGGTTTGGCTCCTTGCCTTTGATATCGGCCACCAATACCTGTTTTGAGCGACATTCATCGGTGTTGTGCCAAGGGCTTTTGTGGAAATCGCACCATTTTTTAGTGTCCTTCTTTGTCTTCCCGTGACCCTTCTTTTCATGTGGCTTGGACTGGTTTTCGGGAGACTGTTTGTTAGGGACGTCTTTGTCATACTTTGGTTGTTGCGGATTTGCAGAACCGAAATCTCATTTGTTCTGGTGCTTAAATTTCTACTTGATTTTAACAGCATATCGATAGGTAGCACTGAGTGATGAGATGTACATAAAATCCATTTCAGTTTGGATGTATCCGTGTAAAGCCCCACGGTATTTCAGAACTAAATGTCGTTCAGAGTCTTTGATACCCATCTTGGTGCGCAAGGTATGGAAGGTATTGGTGAACTCCATAACTGCTTGGCCCCTCTCTTGCCGCAGTGTGGTCCATCTCATGTACTGGTCCTCATAGTTTCCAACAGGGTAATACTGTTCCTTTACTGCATCCACAAAAAAATCCCAAGTGGGATCGACCCCATATATTCCAGACTCCTCTATGGAAATTTTCTCCCAATAAGTTTCCCACCAATGTTTGACATGAGGGAAAGCTTTAAAGAGTGCGAAGGTGATCTTTTCTTTGTCGAAAAAATTGTGCACAGAGAAATAACCTTCTAGCAGAGTTAACCATTTTTCTAGGGCTTCTGCATCTATCTATCCTTCAAATACAAAAATATCAAAATTAACTTGTACCTTGAAAGGCGAGGTGCCTCCAAAGTGGCTGCTTGATGAATATGCGCCTGATGCTATCGACAGGTGTTTAAGTATGTGGGAAAAATTCTCCATCATTTTGTCCCTCTGTCGCGTGAGAGCTTGCTCAAGCAATAGATTGATAAGATCGTCTACTCTGTCGTTTTTCTTTTATTCTGCCATTGAGGGTTTCTTGCATGTGTGAGAGCGATTTTCTTCATGAGAGACAAGTTTGAGATCCAACTTCCTATACTCGGACCTCGTCGGGGACATGCACTGAAAAAACGATCAAGAGCAGCCTGCTCTGATACCACTAATCTAGATTATTTTGGACACGAAATGAGATCGGAGATATAATAGAGAAATGCACAGAGATATCGTAGATATTCAGTAATATAACATAAATTTATCAGATATGCAACCATAAACACAAATATATAGTAATACACGATTTCTATTAATAAAAGAAATGTACAGAGTCTGTAAAAATACAGGGTGAAAGACTCGTTAGAATGGTGGCATCTTATCTCTGAGAAGAGATGTGACGGCTACTCGCATTCACAAGAAGATGATTAAAATGAGGCTCTGAAGGCCTTTTTACAATAAAAAATAATTCCAAAAGTCCTAGACATCCAAAAACCTAACCCTAGGAGATGAAGCGCCAAAAGTC
>SNQJ01S0009284.1:13179-52819 GCA_010110895.2 Picea sitchensis | reverse complement strand
GTGGAAACATTGTGGATCGAAAAATTTAAAATATCGAAAACCACCTAAAAACAGAGGGGGGGTGCTACCGATAACACCAGTTTTAAAAACGGGGTAAAAAATTGGACCCCCCAAAAAACGAGAACTCTGTAGAATTCTCGTTAAGTTGGTAACTATGTTCTATTCCTCAACATCCATTGATATTAATGCTTTCTTCTTCTTTTTTCTAAAAATATTTGGGGTGCTTCTCAGGGTGCAATTTCCAAAAATTATCCTCCTGTGTCCCTTTTGATCACATCCTTTACATTGTTGAATGGGAGGTTTTTATTCTTGTGTTGCTACTATAACCTTCTTCTCATTCCACTTCTTCTTGTTTGTCTTCTTTCTCTGCTGCTCTTGTTGTTCTACTTGCTTGTGAGGATTTATTTGTTGCTTCCGCTTGTCTCCCTCAAGGTATTGTTCTTGAATCATGGCCTCATCAATTGTCTTTGGTATAAATAACATCAATTTCCTACGAATATGAGGAAACAATGCCCCTAAATACTTGACCAACCTGTCTGGAATTTTGAGAGAGACTCCCATATGAATTTCTCTCTTCTTGAACTCTGTCGTGAACTCCTACACTGATTTTCCTTGTCTCTTTTTGAAGTAATGCCATACTATTTGTTGTTGTTCCTCATATCCTATTGGATAAAAATGATATTTCATTATGTTCTTAAACACTTCCCAATCAATCATTGGTGGCTCATTTCCTAGTGCTTCGCTTACTGCATCACTCTCCCACCATGTCAAAGCATGGCATTCAAGCTTCAACTAAGAAAAATAAATCTTTTGTTTTCCAGATAATTCATGCACACTGAAATACACTTCCATCTGTTGTATCCATTAATTCATCCTGATAGTATCCACTTCTCCAACATACTAATTTATGTCCACCTTATCCTCTACACAAAAATGTACTTGTGTCTTGTTGTAGCTTCACTCTCCCATTTCTAGATCAGTCTTATGTTCTGTCTCTCGCTTATTTTATTCCTTCTTGGTTCATTCATTCCCATCATCCGTTTATGGTGTTTCCTTTCCCTTCATTTCCAATTGTTGTGAGACCATTGATGTCAACATGGCCAAACTCTGTTCAAGTCAATCCAACCTGACACTGGGATCTTCTTCCTCTTCACCTTCATAATGTTCCCATGATATGCTTGATGTTATACCTCACTCTAGCCCTAACAAAAATTATTGTCCCTTTCTTTTCTAATTACTTTGGGTACTTACCATACAGTTCTCACTGAATGTATTCGAAATTTTTCTTTGATACCATTTGATCCATAAATGAGATACTTATAGCCTATCCATCTTGTTAGCACTGAGAGTCACCCTCCGAATGCAAGAAGATAATCCCAGTACCCATCAAAAGGTAAAATGGATTAAAATGGTTTGGGTAGGTGGATCAGGAGAAGACTACAAATAAAGGAAAAGATAATAGAGGTTGTTTCATATCATTCCTCGACCATTGGGCTATGGAGTCATACGTATCATGACTAATGAAGGCATTTAAACTGCCTATCAGACAAAAGAGTTTATGTGGTGATGAGGAGAAGGAAGACAAAATGCTTCTGAGAGATAAACCATGAAAATAGGAAAGATGATAGCAGATCCTCCACTGCCTCAGGAATCCATAGATCAAGAATGATACCTCCCAACGAGAAGAAAACAGAAATTGTCTGAGTGATAAAACATGAAAAATGGGCAAGATGACACTAAATCCTCCACCGCTTCAGGAATCCATAGATCAGATATGCTACATCCAGAAAAGAAGAAAAACAACATGTGTATGAGTGATGAACCATGAAATATGGGAAAGATGACAACAGATCATCTACCGTCTCAGGAATCCATAGATCAGAGAGATTACATCCAGACAAGAAAAGAAAAACAACATGTAAACTAAGAAGATAGTCTAGAATAAAAAAAATTCAAAGGAATCTTCAATAACATAATATCTACAATCCAATCCCTCAGGCCTACAAACTGATAAATACAGATCCCTTCTCATAAAACTCTCTCGACTCTCTAGCCTCTGAAAACACCTCCGCACTTTACAAAATCTAAAATGATCTAATTATAATCAGATCAGTCCTCAACTGCTAGGAGTGTGACCTGGATATCTCGTTCAATGCTTTCGTTTGTGCATCCTTTTGTCAAATTGTGCATGTTTTCTCCTATCAGCCTATTGGCTGCCCACAACAACCCCCTTATTTTTTTTAATCAAATTATAGGGCCCCTCTAAATTTTACTTGGATTCTTTGTTTTTTTCCCTTTGACTTGATTGGAGTGGTATTGGTTTTCTTTGTTTTGAGGTTGGTTTGAGTTTATATTCTTTTCTTTTGTTTGGTTTGAATTTCATGAAATTCAAATGCCATTTCGTTTTGTTTTCTACAGAGTTTTGATGTTGATGGACGAGCTTCATAATTTGGTAGTTTGTTATTACCTCTTCCTTATTGAATTTATCTTCTATGAGAATGGTTTGGTTGAAGGAATGGATTAATAACAATGATTTTACAGGAATAAATCTTATTGCGACACATCTTTTCTATGACATTTTTTCACATTTGATCAAATTTGAATGAAGGAGAGACGAGCTTAGAAATCTCAATTATTTAAACGAAAACATCAATTTTGATCAATTGCTTACTTTCGTTTAAATTATGATTATGTTTTCATCTTTTTCTCATTACCAAGTTTGATTATTTTGAATAATGGGTTCAATACGTCATCAAATAATATCTTGATATCTTGGTTGGTTTATCATTTTCACAAAATCATTTGGTGGGTTTAATTAATTAAATTCTTTTGTCATTTTGCATCTCATTTCAAAATAAAATCAAAATAAAAAAAGAATTATCTATCATTTGTTTGATTTTGTGGAAACTGAAAATTAATATTTTTCTCCTCTCCCTCAACTTGAAGCTTCTAGAATTTTAAGATCATATTTGAAAGGAAAATATAAACAATATTTGTTTACAAATTATAGTTAGTTTAAATTCTTTTTAATTTTATTGTTCTTGATTTTGTTTTATTCACAATTTTTAGGTTATTAATTTGGTGTCATTTTGTTTCACTGATTTATATGATCAATTATTTGGTATGGATCTGATCATGACTTGATTTTATTATCTAAATACGTTCAAGATAATTGATCCAAAAATAACATTGGATTGTTGCAAATAATTTATGAGCAACAATAGATAAGATTTGGAAATGCGTTCAAGAACAGAAAAACAATTTTTCGGGACTGGTTGCAGCCAAACCATGAGGAATATGAAGAAACGGTTGAAACCTCATCTGCAGAATAGACCCATTTATCTTACTCGCAATATTTTTCCCAAACAAATGTGTGATTTGAGAGATATTTTTGTTTCTTTACGAGACAAATTTTAGGTGGCAGAAATTACTAGTGACGCCCAGACTGTTCATTCATTGCATAAATATATGAGAAATTTCAGAGCCTGGGAGATCCAAAAAATTCAGAGGAGGATTTTTATCCTTTCTTTTTTGTATATTATTTATTTTGTAAACTTTTTTTTTTCAAAAGGAGTAACGGGTGGTTGGAATTTTGGGAGAATGGACCAGTACTTTCAGAAGAATATGGACTTTCAGATTGCTTAATGACTTTTGTCCTGAGTAAAAGGGTTTTTTTTTCATTATAACATCTTCATGTTCTTTGAGTAATTGACTATGCATTGACTTAAATTAGTTTTAGTCTGTTTTATCAATATATGATTAATTGTTATCATTTATGTATTAATTTTGTCAATCTTTAATAGTCTATTATCCCAATTATCTTGATCTTGGTAATTGTATTATTTTGATACAAATATTGTATTAAATTGAGTTTATTCTTGTAATTCGTATTTGTGAAGATACAATTGTTCAATTGAGATTTTTCTTATTGTCGATTAGTCTATTATATCTTCACTAAGGATCATGATTTGAAAGTTGTTATTTCTGCATTTTAAATAAGATTTAAATTGTTACTCAAAGTGATTTTTATCCTGACATTGTCACAATCTTAGAATTATACAACCTTGTACTATAGATTTCTCTTAACAAACAGGTTGTTGGAGCAACGTTATACAGGAAGAAACAACCAAAAGTTCTCTTTAAATACTGCCCAGTTATAGGTTAATGATTTTCTTTTTGTTTTGATTTATATTTTGTAAATGTAAATTAACATTTAAGCTTAAATACTTTGTTTATTTAAGTTAACCATTATTATTTATATTCATTTATTTTCCTTTCTTAGTTTCAAGGTTAAAATTAAATTAGTAGTATGTTCTAAATCTATTTAATTTTTCCTAAGATTCGGTTCTCTTGTAAAATCTTAGTTTAAAAGGTTTCTCGTAAATTGTGCACCTGTTTATTTGTATATGTTGTATATAAAAGTGAGAATAGTGAATGTATATAATAGTTCTTAATTAATGCATAGTTAGTTATTTTATTTTCGTAGTTTAGTTTAGATCCCTTTATCGACTAACAGAGTCATTAAAATCGTCAGGGGTAGTTATTCCAAATGGCTTGGGTTATTTAGACAACCTCAAACCAGACTATTCCATTCCAGTTGATGGTGTTTCATAAACACTCATCAACACAGACAGAAGCTCAGATCAATATGGGCCTGCAAGACGAAATCGTCTGTCATGGTACCTCAGGTTGACAGTCCTGTCTTCTTGGCCAAAGCCTCCACGCCTTCTATTTATGGACTAAGATGAGGTTTCAGATACTGATCCCTTTCCATTAACTGAATCCTCCTTGTATCGGAGCGTGGCTGGAGGATTAACAGGTGACCATGTGCCACTCATGGATTAGGCACTGAATAAGAAGATGGATTTGGTCTACAAAAGTTAGAACTTTTTTATTGGCTGAGATCCCCTCAGGATTGAGATGTGTCTTGACTACTGGGGGGTGGCCACGTGATGTTGTTTGAGATGGCGTTGTAAGAGCACGTGATTTCAAGGCCTTCTAAAGTGGTTTGGACCCACACCGCTTTCGGGCCTGAAATGCACTACTTCTCGCCACGTAGCCACCCCGCAAAACTGTGGTTTGGATTTCGGCCTACCCTTAGGATTTTAACTCCCATGGAGTTTGTGGTGCTGAAATGAATAGTGGTCATTGATCTGAATGGGATCTGAGATCTGGGTGTGCCGACTATTTTAAAGCCCCCGCGAAATTTTATCCGCCTACCAATTGTGGAAACCCTCCAACTGTGTCTTAGAGATGATACCAAATCGAAATGCAAAGTGGATTTTTGCTACTGCAAACTACATCTGCCTGCTTTCATGTACCTATGGATATTAACTGTGACCCTGAGAAATTTTATGTGATAACATTTGGCTCCATAGGGGATGGCATGCTCCCTTATAGCTACCAATAATGCGTGGTTCCAGTGCCTTAGCCTTTGGGTTGTGGAGTCGAGCTCAAATACATTTCGTTGAAGACAATAGGTTGATATGTATACTATTCTACTTACAAAAAGAAAAAAAACACACATGCTCCAGAAGGAGCTTATTTATGTACAATCCTACACTAACTGATTTTTAAAATATGCTAGGTGAAAGCAAACTTCCACCATATCCACCTAAGTAACTTCCTAACGGAAAAATTTCTTACTTTACCACTGATCAACAAGAGATAATAAAACTGTGACAACAAAATAATTATATTTTTCATATTACCTCCCAATGTTGAAGGTATGGAAAAGCTTGAAGGATTCAATACATGGAGGAAAATAAACTCCATGTACTCCCCCACAGGTTCATAAAATGGGTGATAAAACCCACCAGATTGGTAACAGAAAGCCTTCTCTTCTTTACAACTGCTCACTTCTGGTTGAATGTCTATGGCAAGCACAGGTGAGTGAAAGGTTGATGCAGGCTACTGATCCACTTCTCCTTTGCCTTCTCTGGCAACATCTGCTAGCTGATGGAAAGAGATCTCCTCATGTATATCAATGAATGGATATTTCTCTTTAACCTGGTGCTCATTTATAATTGCTAGAGATGATATGAGTTTCGCATTTATCCCTTCCTTTTCTCCTTCATGTCCCTGTAAATTATTAGGTTCATAATTATCATACACAAGAACCATGCTACAAGGTTCCAAAGAAGCCATGGACAAGCTCTTCTCTTCATCATCTTCACCGGGATATTCATCAAAAATGGGTTGCTCTTGGTCAGTATTTGAAATAACTTCTTCATCATAAAAAGGGCTGCCAAAAACATTTGTTTCAAGAATAGGAATATCCTCTACAATTTCCTCATAAGAGAAACAAACAAAATCCTCCTTTAATTGTGAAAAGGTAGGAAAAAACATAGATAAATCTTCCCTAGTTTTTTCACAGTCAAGAGAAATATCTACTCCAGAAAACACTTTCTCTTTGTCATCAGAATATTCAAAAGAGATATGTTGATCTTCATGAAAATTTAAAACAATAGATACATATGATATGGTTTTAGATGTTTCTGTGTTATTGCTATCATAATGAATATCATTCAACACCTCATGATCTTCATGGTAAATGTTTTCTTCTACAATAAATGCTTCATCACAAATTGGGCTTTCATGACTAGAAGAATGTTTATGGAGCAAAGAAAACTCATTACAACATCCCTCAAAAATATGTTCAGCTGGAAAATATTCTTTACAAAAGGAATTGAAAAATGCATGAAAGCCTGTCAAAGAGATGATACTTGCAACTGGGAGAGATCTACACCAATCACGAGTAATCCCCTCTAATGAATACCTGGAAAGCTTAATCTGAACATCCTCATGCACAATATGAAATTGATGAATAAAATCATGAAAATCCAGCAAGTGTTCAGCTGGTTCCTCCCACTCTTCTCCTTGAAATTTAGGACGGCTAACTTCCCATTCATCTCTACTAGGCACTGGATTAGGGAAACCAACTATTTTTGAAAAATCACAGAAATCATACCTCTGAGCTAAAATCTTATCCATTTCAAACCAGTGGAGTCACCAATAGATTTTCAAACAATGGAGTCTCCATGGTGAAATATAAGAATTTAGAATAATATGTCCATCTTTAGTTCACCATCTAAAATTGGATCTATTTGTTGTCATTCTCCCAGGGAATATATCTTCACTTTCATCCCTGACAACGATGCCATTAATGTTAGCACTGAGAGTCACCCTATGACTGCAAGAGGATAAGACCAGTACCCATCAAAAGGAAAAATGGATTAAAATGGTTTGGGTAGGTGGATCAGGACAAGACTACAAAGAAAGGAAAAGATAACAGAGGTTGTTGCAGATTAGTCCTCGACCGTTGGGCTATGGAGTCATAGGTATCGTGACTAATGAAGGAATTTAAACTGTCTGTCGGACAAAAGGATTTATGTGGTGATGAGGAGAAGGAAGAGAAAATGCATCTGAGAGATAAACCATGAAAATGGGAAAGATGACAACATATCCTCCACTTCCTTAGGAATCCATAGATCAAGGATGCTACCTCCCAACGAGAAGAAAAAAAAATTGTCTGAGTGATAAACCATGAAAAATGGGAAAGATGACAACATATCCTCCACTGCCTCAGGAATTCATAGATCAAAGATGCTACATCCAGACAAGAATAAAAACAACATGTTTCTGAGTGATGAACCATGAAAGATGGGAAAGATGACAACATATCCTCTACCGCCTCAGGAATCCAGGAATCGATAGATCAGAGATATTACATCTAGACAAGAAAAACATAACAACATGTAAACTAAGAAGACAATATAATAAAAACAATTCAAAGCAATCTTCAATAACATAATATTTATAATCCAATCCCTCAGGCCTACAAACTGATAAATACAAATCCCTTCTCATAAAACTCTCTCGACTCTCCAACCTCTGAAAACACCTCCTCGCTTTACAAAATCTAAACTGATCATAATCATATTAGTACCCAACTGCTAGGAGTGTGACCTGGCTATCTCATTAAATGATTTCGTATGCTCATCCTTATGTCAGACAGTGTTTTTTTTCTCCTATCATACCAAGCTCAAATCAGTATGGGCCTGCAAGACGAAACTGTTCGTCATGGTACCTGAGACTTACAGTCTTGTATTCTCGGCCAAATACTCCATGCCTTCTATTTATGGACTGAGCTGAGGTTTCAGCTACCAGCCCCTTTCCATTAACTGAATGCTCCTCAGGATCAGAGCATGGTTGGACAATTAGAATGTGACCACGTGCCACTCATGTATTGGGCACTGAATAAGAAGATGGATTCAGGCCGCAAAAGTCAAACTTTGTTTATTGGTTGAGCTCCCCTTAGGATTGGTATGCGTCTTAACTACTAGGGGGTGACCACATGTTGTTGTTTGATACATTGTTGTAAGAGAACTTGATTTCGAGGCCATTGAAAGTGGTTTGGACCCACACCACTTTCGGTCCCGAAATGAACCACTTCTCACCACATAGCCACCCCACAAAACCATGGTTTAGATTTTGGCCCGTCCTTCGAATTATAATGCATGTGCATTTTGTGGCATCGAAATGACTGGTGGCTATTGATTTGAACGGGATCTGAGATTTGGGCGTGCCGACTATTTTAGCACCCCCGCCAAATTTTATCTACCCGATAATTGTGGAAACCCTCCAACTGTGTCTTAGAGATGATACCAAATCAAAATGCACAGTGGATTTTTGCTGCTGCAAACTGCATCTGCATGCTTGCGTGCACCTATGGTTGTTAAGTGTGACCCTGGGAAATTTTATGTGATAACATGTCTCATTAACACAAAATTCTCTGTTAAATTAATTATAACTCAGGTTGTTTAGATGTCATAAAAATTCTCAACCAATCTAGTTCTAGGTCGATTTAGAAAGAAATAATGAGTCAAGTTGAGTCAGGAAATGAAATATGAAGCATGTCATATTGAATTGAAACAAGTTGATTCAAGTCAAAGTGAGTCAGGTCAAGTCGAAGCAAGTCAGGTCGAGTTGAAGCAAGTCGGGTCGAGTTGAAGCAAGTCGGGTCGATTCGAAACAAGTCAAAATTCTCAAGTCAGATTTACCCAAGTCAGAATTACTCCAGTCGGATTTCTTCTAAGTCAAATCGACCAAGAGATGGCTACTGGTCTGATGGAGAAGGAAATTCAACCAAAAGGGAAACCAAGAGTGACCAACAACTGGAAGGAATGTCTGAGGGTGAATTTACTCACTAGTAATGTCAAAAAACATTTTGGAATGAATTTGGGTAACCCATGGTGCATAAAATGTAGGGGATTCGATTTAATATCCCCCAATAAATAAAAATGTTTTAGAAGTCGATTTGGCATACGACAACAAAGGAAAACATTTGGGGCAAATTTGGCAGCAGGGAAGTTTTTTAAAAAGTGGATATGGTTTGTGGATAGCTAATGAACTCCTAGACAACTCCATACTTAGATATATATGATGTCTATGATTTATGGATAAAGGAAAAGAAACTCCCAACAAGGTTGAGAATGAGCCCAATGACTAAAAACAAGATTAGAAACCCCTGAATGAATAGCAATGGCTCTGGAAGGAGGTTCCTTGATTTCCAACCTCAGAATTCATTGCACGACTACAATTAAAGAGATGTTAGTCTAGTGTATTAACCCACTGATAAATAGATTAATATAAAACAAGCTCATACAATAGTAATACAAATACCTAATCTCTAGGATATACACAGACGACCATTAAATTACAGTGCATACATTAACCATTCCTAATAAAAAATAAAACACGAAAATAATCACACATAGACTCATATTTTTACCCTCGAAACCCAAACGGGAAACCCAACATTATTTTGGCTTCATCCAGTCTCTTATTTATTCGGTAATGGGAAAGTTACAGGCTCTCTGGTACATGTCTATGCTCCTCAGTAACATTTGGGAATCCTCTCTACATCATTCACAACCAAATAAACCATTTCTCATTGTGGGGATACATTATATAGAATGATGAGTCGACTGAGAGGGTGATTGAAGGTCAGGTGTCACCAATGCTTCAAATTCTCTCGAGTTCATCTCTCCTCCATTTCTTTATTTATTTGTCTTTTATCCCACTCGAAAATGTATAATGAGTGTCTCTTTATTCCTTTTCATACAACCATATACTTCCCAACTTTACATATATTACATCCAAAACTGGACATCAATCATGATGATGTGGGGCCCTTCACATCAACAAGTCAATCTCCTTAATCACCCATAGACTTAACAATGCATTTGTTGTTCATATTTGAGTCATGTGTTGATAGCCATTTTTTCTTGTTAGATCTAATTCAGATCATTCAGGTATTCTATTAAGGAACATTACTACCCTGTTGGAAGCTATGATGAGCAGTACATGAGATGGACCACACTGCCACAAGAAAGGGACCAGACAATGCCATAGTTCACAAATATTTTCCATACCCTACACACCAAGTAGGGGATCAAAGACTTTGAACGACATTTGGTCTTCAATTACCATGGTAGTCTACATAGATATATCCAAACATAAATGGATTTTCTAGAAATCTCATCACTCGAATGACTTATCGATATGTTGTCAAAATCAAGAAGAAATTTAAACAGAAGAAGTGGGAGTTTGGATTTTAAATTCCTCACAATAGAAGCACGAAAAAGGAAACCTAAAACCACATAACAAATGGAATAACAAGGATGGATCCCCTTAGGACAACTAGTCCAAGACGCAAACAAAGAAGGGTAATGAGAAGACGAATAAATACACTGGGAAGTGGTGTGAATTCCATAAAATCCCCTGGAATAACACTGATGAATGTCGCTTGAAGCAGTTGTTGGTGGCCAATATGAAAGACTTAGAGTTAGAGGTAGGTTCCAACTCTAAATCAGATATCGACAAGGGGAAGCAAATCATTGATGCAAAACCCAATGCCACTATTTCTACCACTAAGGTCCAGCCAAGTGAACCAGAAGAACCGAAGGAAGGTGAGCTCTTTTTCACTCGTAGATGTGGATGAAGGGTACTTCGTTGCATTTCATTTTCGATAGAGGAAGCCAAAAGAACCTGATCTCAACAAAATTCATCTAGAGGTTGGACCTACTAACTACACCACACCCACAACCCTACACCATCGGGTGGCTCCACCAAGGGAGACATCTTCGTGTCAATCAACAGTGCCACCTGCCCTATGGAATCAAGCCCTTCAAGGATGAGGTATTGTGTGATATTTCCCCCCTTTAATTTTGTGATGTTCTTTTAGGCCAACCATACCCATGGAAACATCATGATGTATATGATTCGAGACCTTGTAGTGTTATTATTACTTTGGGTAGAAAATTGTACAAGATACCAGAGGTAGCGTCGCGTACCACCATTTCTTTGATCTTTGCTAAGTAATGCAGGAAGGTCATTTCCCAGGTTGAGAAATTTGTCTTCTTCATTATTCACTCTCAAAGTGAACATAAGGTCTCCTCCCCATCCATCGATTCTACAAAGGGCCTCTCCATGTAGCAAAAGTAGGTAGAAAATTTTGTGGAAGAATACAAATACATCTTCTCCTCACCCACCAAGGCATCATTGCACTGTCAGGTCAAGCATTCGATCGATCTAACCCCCGATGCAGTGCTACCCAATGGGCTAGTATATCACCGCTCTCTGATGGAAAACGAGGAAATTAAGCATCATATCCAATATTTTCTTCAAAAGGGGAAAATATGACCCAACTCCTCACCCTGTGAAAGCCCAATTGTACTTGTACAGAAGAAATATGGAACTTGGAAACTTTGTACTAACTACAGGGCCCTAAAAAAAATCACAGTTGGAAATTGGTACCCAATTTCCCAAATTGACAACCTTCTTGACTAGCTCAAGGGGGAAATTACTTCAGTAAGATTGATCTGAATTATAGACACCACTAGGTCCTAATAGAATATAATAATGTATGGAAGACTGGTTTCAATTCCAAAGAAGGTCTTTTTGAATGTTTATTCATGCCCTTTAGTTTAACAAATGCTCCAACAACTTTCATGAGGTTGATGGATGATATATTGCAGACCTTTACCAATTCTTTTGTGATGGTATATTTGGATGACATCCTCATCTTCAACAAGACTTGGGAGGAACACTTACATCATATTCAACCGGTCCTTCACACTTTGAGAAAAAAAAAACTACATGCTAATTTGGAAAAATGCTCCTTCGACATGAACATGGTCCAATACCTAGGCTACATTCTTGATTAGCATGGTGTGCATGTGGATCTAGCCAAGATCCAGGTCATTTGTGACTATCCAACCCTAACCACTCTGACCAAACTTCATAGTTTCTTAGGACTTGACAAATTCTATCGCAGGTTCGTGTTGGGATTCTCCCATATTGTATGGACCCTCAACCAAGTGACCAAGGGTGGTAGAAAAACAAAGTTCGTGTGGGGGAAGTGAAGACAACAAGAATTCAATGATATGAAATAGTGCTTGTTCTCAACCCTAGTACTCTCCTTACCTGATATACACTTGATATACAAAAACCTTTTGATATTGAGACCGATGCTTCAGACTATGCTGTGGGAGGATTTCTCACTCAACATGGTCATCCAGTGGCATATCATAGTGAGACACTATCAGATGTCTTCCGTAAGTACCCCACCTATGAAAAAGAAATGCATTCCATTGTACAAGCCTAGTATCAATGGAACCATTACATTCTTGGGAAGTAGACATTCATCCACATTGATCACAAGCCTCTATAGTTCATATAGACACAATGAAAATTGCAGAATGACTACCATCAAAATTGGTCCACATACCTGCATCAGTTTCATATCAACATCAAATATAAGACATGGAGCACCAATCATGTCGTTGATTACCTTAGTCGACCTCTAATTTACACCCTAACCATGGTTATCCACTCCTGTGGACATGAATCCTTTGAGTGGCCCCAAATCTACAAGAGTGATCCTGACTTTGCTACCACATACCAGTTGTTGGGAACATGTGCAACTGTCATTGACTTTCACCGTTAAGATACACTGTTATGCTATCTGGGCCACCTCTTTGTTCCTTCAAGAAAGCGTGCAAAGCTAATTTATGAAGCTCACTACATCGGATGGTAGGACATTTTGGCATGGAAAATACTGTGGTGATACTACACAAGAATTTCTATTGGTTGAAACTTTGACAAGATATCAAAAAGTATATCATGTCCTACACTACATGCGCAATTGTCAAATTGTCCACTAAGAAGAAAGGCATGTACACCCTTAAGCCTACTCTCAACAAGCCCTGGGAATCCATCTCGATGGAATACATGTCTGACCTTCCTTCAACCAAGCAAGGCAATGAATTTTGTTTTGTGGTTGTTGATTGTTTTTCTAAGATGGCCATTCTGACATCCTGCAATAAGAGTATCACAATGGATTCCACTGCCACGCTTTTCTTCGAATGGGTGTGGGTACATTTTGGGATACCACAAACCATCATCTCAAATTAGGAAAATAGGTTCTTATGAAGATTTTGGTTGAGCCTCTGGTCACCATTGGAAACCAAGCTCACCAAATCCACTTCCTTCCACCCCCAAATTGATGACTAGACAAAGGTCGTCAATCAAATGATCATTCATATCTTTCACATATACAACTTGAATCATCCATGCACATGGGATGATATTATCCCCTATGTTCAAAACAAATACAACATATCTTCCCATATCTCGACCATCCCCAACCCCTTTTAGGTGGGGCTGGGATTTCAACCATTGGGTCCCATTGATGTCGCACTTCCCCTTCCAACCACATAAGAAAATTATTCCCATGTTCAGCTTGAGGCTGACAAAGCCACCAAGTTCATTGAACAGGTTCAATACATCCTCCAACATGTCCATGAAATTTTGTAGAAAGCCAATGGTAAGTGCAAGCAACACCATGATCAACATCAGGTGCCACACAAGTTTCAGATGGGAGAAAAGGTCTGGTTGCATTTGAAGAAAGAGCGCCTTAAAAGGCCCCATTGGAAGCTTCATCCACTTCTCTATGGACCTTACACCATCACCAAGTTTATGGGTGATAATGTTTTTGAACTAAGTATTCCCCCCCTTCCTTGGCTTGGACCCAATATTCAATGTGGACCCCCTTCGACCATACTTCCCACCATTATTAGATCAGCCCTAACTGCATGGAACAAGAAGCCATTTATTAGAGAAAGGACACTCAGATTAGGGGCGCTTTCCAATAGAGGATCCAACTTTATCAGATTTTCAAAGTAGGGAAGCTCCTGCACCAAGGAAAGTGGCTCACCCAGGGCCAAGTTCAACAAAAGTTTCCCCATATGATGGGCGTGCTCAACGCAATGGAGACCATTTCTTCCTAAGGGGGGAGGACCTATCCAGGTGGATATTTATGGCCACCCACCTATTCCAATGGCTCAAAGAACAAGTTTTCATTTGTTATTTTTTTATAGTTTTTCGAGTCCAAAACGTTTGGGGTCATTTTGAGGCCCTAAATGATGTTTTTTTGGCTTGGAAACACCTATAATGTACCTAAATGCATATGCTAGGAAGAACAAAATGTGTACTCCCTGGTTAGATCTTTCCAATGATGTATTGAGTGCCCTAAACATAGATCATAGGAAAAATTTACGCCCTCGAGAAGTTGACGTATCAACTACCCCCATCGGTGCCCACAAACCTTTTGGTGTTTCATCTCTCGAGGTTAGGGTTTTTTTATGTTTAAGGTTTTTGATGTTTAGGGTTTTCTCATTTATGTTTTATGTTAAAAATGCCTTTAGAGCCTCATTGTACTCATCTTCTTGTGAATGAGTGTAGTCTTCATATCTCTTCTTAGAGACAAGCTGCCACCATTAAAGCAAGTTTGTTTCATTCTGCATTTACAGTTTCAACATGTTCTATTATTAATAGAAGTCAAGTTTTATTTTATCTATGTGTGTTTCTTTGTTATACATTTTTATTTCATTTTGTTCCATTTATAAATCCGTACCAACTATGCTACATCTTCTTGCATTCTAGACCAATACACATACCTCTATAAGTTGGAAACTATCTTCCCAACACCAAAATTTCCTGCAACCTTGGAGGTGTGAGCCTCTTTGATAATATGCAACCATTCACCTTCAGGGACATAGATCTTGTCAATCTTGTATATTAACCCACTATGGAAATTGTAGTCAGCCTTGTCGTCACCTTATTCTATATTAATTTGGTCCTATAGATACTGAAACACCTCCTTGATGTCCTCATCTTCTATGTATGTCTCTTTATATGCATCATAGGTAAAAGACTCCATGTTCAGTAGAGTCTCAAAGCTATAATATTGGACATGGGTAGTCTTGAAAGCATGTCTTCCAACCTGTTTGTGCTTCCCTTCTTATAATTGATTATTGGATGAAATTGTTATAAAAACCCCATCCAATTATAGTGTTTGGTTTGTTGTAGCTTAATCTGGCCCCGCAAATACTGTAGCGATGGGTGATAATTGTTGATGATGATATCCTTTCTCATCAGATAGTGCTTCCACTTTGTGATAGCTTGAACTAGGGCACATAGTTCCTTGTCTTTGGTAGAGAAGTTGAGAAATGCCCCATGAAATGTTTCAGAATGATAACATACAGGTCTTCCTCCTTCAATCAAAATTGCTCCAATGATATACCCACTTGTATATGTCTCCACTTCGAAAGGATTTTGCAAGTTTGGTAATGCGAGAAGTGGTGCTTGAGTGTTATTTCTTTTCATCTCATTGAAATCCTTCTCTTGAGTCTCCCCCCACTAGAAACTCTTACAATTCATTGTTATGGCACATAGTGGTGCAATTACCACTAAAAATGGAGCTATTAACTTTCGCAAGTATTGTGCGTCCCTAACAAAGCTCATAACTTTAGTGACATTTGTAAGAACTCTCCATTTCATGATTGGCTTATCTTTGCAGGATCTATCCTGAGCTCCCCTCCACTGATCACATACCCTAAATACACCAAAGACTATTGAGAAAACTCACATTCCTTCAGGTTAGCTAATATCTAGTGCTTCTTTAGAGTCTCTAACACATRCATGAGACATGAGATGTGCTTCTCCTAGGTAGAACTATAAACCAATATATCATCGCAATAGAATATAACAAATGAATCTAGATATGGGTGTAACATATCATTCATCAGTCTCATACATGTGGTTGGTGCATTACATAAACCAAATGGCATGACTAACCATTCATACAAACCTTTTCTTGTCTTGAAGGCAGTCTTCCAGGTGTCTTCTTCCTTGATGTGTACTTGGTCGTATCTGAATTTGAGATCTAACTGGGTGAAATATTTTGTGCATTGCAACTGATCTAACAGATCATCGATCCTAGGAAAAGGGTACCATTTTTTATTGTAATCTTATTCAATGCTCTATAGTCTATACACATTTTCCAAGTCCCATTATTCTTTGGTACAATTATGATAGGTGACCCACAAGGTGAGGTGGTTGGTCAAATCACACCCTGCTCCAATAGTTGTTGCAACTACTTCTTCACTTCATTTGCTTCTAGAAGAAAACTATCTATACAACCCAATATACAGCAATGGGGATGATCTGGATTATTTTCGGAATGAAATGAAGCAGAGAACTTACAATGAAATACTCATGAAAATTTCCAGAAACTGAGAAATACAACAAAAAATTATTTCTATTAATGAAATAATTGTAAAGAGACTGTAAAAATACAAAGTGCAAGACTCGCTAGAATGGTGGCAGCTTTTACTCTGAGGAGAGATGTGACGACTATGTTAATTCGCCAGAAGATGATTATAATGAGGCTCTAAAGGCATTTTTATGATAAGTATGAATTTCAAAACCCTACGCATCCAAAAACCTAACCCTAGGAGATGAAATGACAAAAGTCATGTGGGCCCCGTTTGGGTAAGTTAGTACATTAACTTCCTGGGGTCATAAATTTTGCATACAATCTTCGTTTTAGGCGCGTGATAGCCCATTGGAAAGGTATTTTCGAGAAATACACATTATACCTTCAAACTTTGACTATGTCTATAGTTTGACTATTGCACACCAAAAAAACATTGTTTAGGTCCCCAAAACAGCCCTGGAAGTACAAGAAGATGTGCTGACATGAAAACATACAAAATAAGAAAGTTGGATTAGGTGGGAGGCCACCAGTATCCATTGGAATATGTATAGGGCTTTAGACAACCCCAAAAGTGTAGAACCCACAATTACAAAGAAGTACAGAAGAACGTGTTGAAATAAAAACTGACAAGAGGATCCAGTTGGAATAGGTGGGTGGCCACCAATATCCACCTGGATCAAGGAAGTTTGGCAATAACTATATTTCATGCTCCTCTTCCCTCTTGGGTGGTATCCTTTCAGGCTCCTAGAACACTCCTCCAAGTGATGTTTCTTCTCTTTAGTATACCCCTCTAGGGATTCCTTTACTCATATTGACTCATCATTAGACTGATTTTCTCTTAAGAAAAGTAAAAAATATTTCCTACTAAAACCAATCGAATTCTTGGCTTGGTTGGCACTTACTGGTGAGATATTCGATTTACCTTTGTGTACATTGATTATGTAGGATTTCCCATCCTTTATTAGGTAGTGTTAGTTGACTCTCTACATGAATATTGCATCGATCATATAGATGTAGGGGCTTTCAAACGCTACACTACACACGTCCAGRGATACTACATCTAACACCACTTCATCAACAAAGTYTGCACTTACAATACATTTAATCTTACATTATTTTGTTACCTTGATCTATGCATCCTTGTTTACCCATYCCAATGGATAGGGGATAGGATGATCATAAACCTGTAATCCAAGCTTTATAACTAGATCTGTTGCTATGAGATTAACATGTGAATCAAAGTCGAATAGAGCATCTATCTTGATCTTCTTGACTTAGATCTTGATGTGGAAAAGTTTCGTCATCTTCTTCTCTTCCTCATGTGAAGGCTACTCATATTCACGTATTTCTACAAAAATGTCCATACAATATTCTCATCCATATTGGAGCCTTTCTCAACCTAATTGCTTGAATATGTGGATAGAAGATTTTTTTTCTTTGCATCATTCTTGCGGTTTTTTGGGTTCAACTTTGGATGTAGTTTCCAATGTTTTTCCTTATTGTGACCATCAATATTGTGATGGTTATAATGTTTGTTGGGATACTTGCACTAATGTGCAGTGGCTTCCAACTTCTTATGCTTCCCCCCATTCCACTTCTTCTTCCCCTCCTTGGAAGCTTCTTGGTGCTCTTTCTACTTGGAACTGCTTGGCTTCCTTTTCTTGTGACCAATGTTTTCTAGATATTGTTCCTATACACATGCCTTATCCGCTGTCCTTGGCTTGAAAATAATCACTTGCTTTCGTAGATGTCTATGTAGACCCCCAAGATACTTGAAGAGTACATATGGGTTATTGAGAGAGATACCCAGGATGATGGCCATATTTCTAAACTCAATAGTGTACTCTTCTATACTCTACCCTTTCTTCTTCCTGAAGTATATAATGTCATCAAATCCATTAGTCCTCTACATACACAATAGGGTAGAAATGGGACTTGATGAGGGTTTTGAATTCCTCCCACCAAGTTACTAGCGAATCAACCTCTAGCCTAAGTGTTTATGTATGGATTTCCCACCAGGTTAAAACATGGTCTCTAAATTCAGTATGGAAAATGATATATTTTTTTCTTCATCTACATGGTGAACATTGGAGTAAGTTTTAGTTACTGCAACCAATGATTCAATTTTAATGCATCAATCTCACCTTAGTATGGCTTTATGTCTACTTTTTCTTCCATCTTGAATAAATACTATGAAGGTTTTATGGTATTAGAACTCGTCTTTTCTTTCTCGGTTTCTTTCTGTGACTTCTTTTTTGGGTCTTCGTTATCCCCTGATTTCACATTTGATCCGATCTCTATGTTCTAGCCTCCAACTTCTCCAAATGATCTGATCTTTCTTTCTAGAGTTTCCATGAGGAGGGACATATTGTGAGATAGGTCAGCGATTTTCTCTTGCAACCTCACAAATCTCTCCTCTACTAGATCTTGAGGGTTGTTATGAATAGACTCGTCGTCCATGGCTACAGTTCTGCAACTTTCTTCTTAAACTGATTCTTGGATCCTTGCATATTTCCACAAATGCCGCAAGAAAACCTGTTCTGATACCAATATGATTTGTACTATGTTGTGAAGATTCCACTAGATAGTTCATCACAACAAATTTAATAAAATACTGAAATCTTTACTGTGACGGTTAATTCCCTTTAGGTCTCAGATCCTTTAATTATTGGTTTTTTGCTTAAAATGTATGAAATGTGAAAAATAGAGAACGCAAATAAATACTCACACACCATCTACAAATAAACACAAGATATAACTTGGAAAATCCAATATGAGAGAAGACTCATCTAGAAGGTGAGGTCACTCTACTCTTTTTTCTTCAAATGCAAGTACAACGAAATAGACACTCTCTATGGAGTTGTCTTTGAAATTGTGGCCTGTATGGATGCTACAAAATCTCTCCTTCTCTATGATGCTCTTGAAATACCACTCCTAGGTTCTCTTCTCAACTATGGAACAAATACAATGCTAAAGAATGGAACCCCATCTCCTCCTAGCAGCACAATATTTAACATCACCCAATAGACATCTAGGGGTAGGGTTTTGATTTCCTCAACCCTCAATTGTGATAAGGTTTTGAACCTTCTAGAATATTCTTGAAACTCCATACATGTCTAGCCCCATATGCGTGAGTAATGAGGGTTGACATGGCATCCACTTGTACCATGGTGGTCAACACGGTAAGTCAACTTGTGAGAGGTGTAACTTTTGCATAGAAGCTTTAATTGATGTGATTTTTGCATTGTTGGAAAGGTATCGATGTGTAGAATAACGTTAAGGGCTTTGGAATAATATGAGAATTTTTTGACCCAAAAAATGTCATTTGACACCTCAAAATGGCTCCATAAGATATTAAACCCCAATTTCCAAAGTGAGACCTACCATCAAAATGACACTTACCTCCAAATTTTCCACTCTGAAAATATCTAGATAGATGAAAAATAATATAATAATCCAATCCGGATCATATATATCTATATAAAATGAATTATAATTTGTTTTATTTAATTTAAAAACTATCCCATATATTATATTAGCTTGAGTAATATATGGGTATTCATACTCCATGAGATAGATAGGTTGAGTCCATATATTATATTAAAATAGTTAGCTAATATATAAATATCCATATATATTAGTTAAGTTGGAACTACATATTTATGTTAGTTAAAATTAATACATCGATACTTGAAATCATGCATTCATAATTATCACATATTTATATATAATTAAATTAATATATAAATACATATTTTATAAGATAAACAAGTATTCATAATTACTTTGACATTATGAATATAATTTATATATTAATTTTTTTTTAATGAGTTACACTTTATATTCCTCGTTTAAAAAAAAAAAATGTATGGTTCATCACATTTGTTATATTAAAAAAAATAGTGCATTATTATTTATTATATGCTTAGATTTCCTATTCAAAGTAATTCATAAATTCAAAATTATTTTCATTTAGATAAATAGGATATTTTTTTATTAGTTTTATTTGTAGATATTTTTTTAAATTATATTTTTTATTAGTTTTATTTGTAGATATCTTTTTAAATTAACTTAATCATAGTTACAAAGATAATAGTGTAAGTGGTGAATTCATAATTTTTTATTATATCTTAGGTGACAGATACCTTAAAATTCAATCAAGAAGTAGTATGTTGCATGTATCTTCAATTTGTAATAAAACTTTAATGTAAAATAAATTATTGTATTTCTAAAATGTAAACAAGTTATGGGTAAAGTATAGATCCATCTTAATCCTATATCTATTAACATGCATCTATTTTGCTTTTTTATTTATTTTTATTTAATATAAATATTTGGTTTTCTTATATTTAAAAAAAAAAAACAATATATATCCTACAATTAAAAAAGATAATGATAATAATAATAACTTTATTTTAAGATTTATATATATCTTACAAATAATAATAATAATAATTACTTTAATTTAGATTTAACAATGAAACATAAACGTCCACTCTATTTCAAATTTATCAATAACACGTAAATGTCCCATTACAATATTTATAATATTAAATTTTCCATGTACTAAGAAGCAACCAATGGAGTATATCTATTCCACTAAATAAAAATATAACAAGTAAACCAATATAGAATCATTTAACTTTGATTGTAGCTTTTAGTCCACACAACCAAACAAATATAGAATCATTTAACTTTGATTGTAGCTTTTAGTCAACACAACCAAACAAAAACTACTTTATTTAACATTGAGACAAAAACATGGTGCTCTACGTATTTATTAATAAAACAAAACATTTTGCAATGCTGTGGAAATCTTCTTTAACTAACAAGCCACGACATATTTATTCTACCAAAGTTGTGCACTACTTGCACCACCACGGGCATGGTTATTTCACTTAAAAACCATACATGGAATGTACCTATTCAATTAATGTTGTTCACTACTAGCACTTGGCTTTACAAGCACATATGTACATAAACATGAACAATTTTAGGTATCGTAACTTTTACTTTTATTTTTTTTTGTTTTCAAAAAATTGATACCCATTTTGTGTGAATCGTGTATAAATCTTGTCATAAAAATTAATTAAATACTAGCTTGTGGAGAGACTTAAGGGCATCTTAATAATAGGGTATTTTTAACATCTTTAAAATTGGTTATTAATAGGAAATGTTTCAATTGGTTGGGAACATGAAAGTTTTTTGGGAACTTCAACATAAAAAAAAAATGGGAGTTTGGGAACTAGTTTCCTAAATAGAAAGATTTAAATTAAAATTCTATACTACTACTACTAATCCATTTTTTAATCTACTATGGTAAAGTATTTGAACTTGTGATCTCTTAAGAAGAAACACATGTTCTTAACCATTAGGCTCACTCATATAGTTGTGGATATGAAAATATTTTAATGCACTTGTGTTTTTCTTCAAGCCCATACTAAATATGAAAGTAGAATAAATCAATACCCTATCCTTGGCAAGCATTTGTTCTAGTTTGTTGTTGCTATCAACCAACCATATCATTGCTTTTTATTGTATTTCCAAATTACAAGAGTATCACTATTTAGCTTTTTCCAATAAGAACAAGAATAATGTTTCAAATTTACAAAGATGTTTGAAATTTATATATGTAAAATTTAATTTTTAAAATATGTTAAAACTTTATATATATTTTCAATTTTGTTTTTCATTTTCTAATGGAATCTTTATGGATGTTAAACTTTCAATATTGTGTTAAACATATTCATATAATTATTAGTACAAATTAATTTAGTAATTTCCATATTGTAGTTGTTACTAGTGGGAACAACTTCCTAAATTAACCTTCAATTTTGTTATTCTTTGGAAACTAATACAACATAGTAATTTTAATTTTAAGTAAAAAGAGGTTTAAAGTGGGCCTAATGGTTAAGAACATGTGTTTCTTATTAAGAGGTTACAGGTTCAAATCCAGAGGGGGTAGGGTATGTATACCTTTGTAGACTTTACCAGTCAAATCGCTGGACAGTCTCATAGACCAATTTTGTGTGCTGACTTGGCATCTTATGTTTACATTATTATTTTTATTATTTTAATATCAGAGAAATTCCAATCATTTCCGTCATAACAATGCTTTGTACAGGTAACAGACACACATATTCTTACTGGGAACAATCCTTGTAATTGAATTTACTTCTGGAGGACAAAGAGAACCATGGACTCTGGCTTTGCTTACAGGATATAATTAGACACCCTAAGATCATGAAGGCATGCCTGAGCCATGGTGATCAACTAATATATTTATATTCGGCTGCTAAATTAACTAATTAATACTGTAAATTACTGCTGGTTTGTTTCTGAGCATTTGGGGCTCTTTGAGTGTGTACAGTCGGTGAGGACGAAACCTTTGTACCTGGCAACGAATGGCTGGTAATTGTAATCGACCTTGTATTTGCCATTGTCTGTAGCCCAAGAGGATGCATCCCATATCGATCCATATACCCACATGGGCCTTGTTGGGAAAGCGTCCGTCCTTGGATACCTTCTTATTGGGACATCGTCCACTGAGAATCTGCATAGTTTAATAAACATGACCAACAACAACATTTTATTTTGTAATATTAAAATCGAGGAAACAGTTGATTTGCACTAAATTGATACATATTCGTTTTACTTACACAATCTTAGATGGGGTCCAGAGAATACTGTAACGGTGGAAATGCTTGGTGGGATCAAACCAGAGGTGGATTTGCTGCTCCCGGCCCGTGATAATCCTCCCGCTCCCCCCGTTTCCAGCTCTTACGTAAATGTTGGTCTGTAAGGTATAAGGTCTGCCTGGTATTGTTCCCAGAAATTCAATGTCTATTTCGTCGTGGTAGTCCGGGTGAGCTTCATTGTTCGATAACTGCAATGTAAATGCAAAAACTTTCCTGGTGAGCCTCGCTGTTCGATAACTGCAATGTAATTGTAAATGCAAAAATTTTCATGCTGATCCTCTTCGTTCGATAGCTGCAATTTACATGCAAAAACATTCTAAACGTTAAATAATAATGGCCCATTAATTTCACTGCCACAGTGGTTGAGTGCTGTAAAAGGACAACCCTGGATCTAAGAACTCCTAGGCCAATTGGAATTGAAGGATAAGAGAGAAACTAAACATACTTCATCGAAATCACATGGCGAGAACAGAAAATTATGACTCCAACCGTGCAAATGTCAGGAAATAAGTCATTGGTAAAAGTGCACATGTCAGGAAACAAGTCACTGGTAAAACTAGCATAGTGCTGTCAGGAATCAGGAAGTCAGGGCTTGGTGGAAGTCAGGGCTTGGTGCAGAGGGGTTAATTAGCCATCTGTGAAGGTTTGGGTTTCAGTTCTGTGGTTGGATGTAGCCATCTATGGTAGTTTGGATTCAACTAGAGGGGTTTGAATTGTCTGGTTGGATAGTGGGTGTAGTTTATTTCAGTTATTTTTTATTTCTATAAATACTCACTAAATCTTAAATCTATATTAACATCATAGATGAGAACCATCAGCCTTTTTATATAATGATCTGAAGACCTATATATACATACAAAGTCAAAGAAAAAGTTATCTAAACTTAGTCTTTCAACCCTCAGTCTTATTTGAAAGATTTAAGAGATATGGGAATGAAGTGTACTGCTAGTGACAGAAGCTAGAAAAATGGAAACCCTGTCTCGCAGAACCCAATTATCAGAAATCTAATAAAAACCAAAATGAAGACTAACAGTAAAAGCAAAAGGGCTTGTAACAGGAAATCAAAATGTTATGTTAATTTTGGACTCAATTTTTGGAGATCAACACTTTCACATACACAAGTTTTGAACTGACAGGAAACTTGAAACTGATCCGTTTGTAAGGTAACACTCCATTCCATCTACTGAACAACAGTTCAACAAATTGTGTGAAAGAAATGAGAAAATACCCTTATTTTTAGTTCACCAGGCTCGGAAAAAATAACATTTCCTACCTAGTTTCTCTGCAATCACCCTCACGAAAAGAACGAGAGGAGACAGAACTCAGACTTCAAGGTTGGTTTTTCCCTCTGCAACACTGTAATATGATATGAGCGGTAAACTTAACATAATTTTTAAGAGCCATTTCTATCTAATTTCAAATATGCTTAATGGTTAAGAATATGTGTTTCTTTTTAAGAGATTATAAATTCAAATCCAGAATCGTTAAGCTGAAAAAGTTTCTTGTCCCACAAACAAGAAATCTAATACACCAATTTAGTGTGGCTCAACCTTAATAGATTTCTTGTTAMGCCAAAAGGCGTATCACCTATTGACAATGAGTACAATTAATCAGCTTTTAATCTAAAATTCTAATCTGATGGTTAACAATTGAAGATGCTGGCATATTCTTAGTCGTCCTCCCAAATCAATGAATGTGATTTACTCTTCATAACTTCCTTGTATTTCTGAATGCATCCCTTACCCTGTTTACTTTTTAACATTTACCTAATCATATTAARAAATTACTGTAGCACTATATGATTGYCACGTTTAAATGATTAACCTTTCAGATTACCATTTAGATTTCCTCAACTGTCCAAGCGTTTCATTTTCTGACTGCCTGTGCGTTTCATTTTCTGTCTTTCCTCACCTATCTGYGCGTTTCATTTTCACCACGGATTTCAGCTGTCCACCCTTTCGACGTTCTCAGCCGCGAGTTAGCRGCTGTGCTAGTTATTATTAACAGTTGAACAATATTGTTCAATATTGACAAACATTTCCACATTCCACATTTTAAAAAATATTAAATTGTTGAGTTAGTAACCAACTCGATTTAAAAAAATAAAACCACGAATTAAAAACTCAATTTCAAGCTCTAGTTGGTCCAGTAATGCCGGGAACGAGATGAGCTTTGAAATGAATCCTTAGCACCGGTCTCTACATACAGAACAAAATAGCATAAACATTAGTACGAGTAGAATAAAATGAAGTAAACGGAAGATGGAATTACATAGAATGCAGTGTTAACTCCTGCAGTATAGCCAGCCTGCAGCTTAATAGCAGCGCTGAAGTAGCCTGAGTTGTATGACCGCAGGGATTTGAATCCGCTTCCTGCAATATATATTCACATGATTCAGGTTCAAAATATGGCCAGTTGTATATATGAAGAGTGCATTCAAACAATACTAGTCGATCCCAAACAAAAAAAGAAAATTTACCAGAGGTCCTGTCGAGCCAGATCTTAATCCCAGATTCGTCCCTGGAGACTTGTTCGTGCTGAGGACCCCATAGAACACTGAAGGCTTGATTAAACTTCACAGCAGAGAACTGAGAAGTAAGAGGATTAGTGCCATGAGAGGAGTAAGGCCGGCCTGCTGCTGCTGCTTCCGATGATAGTTGGATATTACTAGCTGGAAGGACTAGTACAAATGCAAGGACTAGCAATGGAAGCTCCCTAATGAGTGCCATGATGGAGTTATGGCTCTTGCAGATGATCAGCTGCAAGTTAATGGAAATGAGTTTCATCGTTGCAGAAAATAAATGGGATGTGCCCCGCATTAAATAGATCATAAGGAATCAGTGTTTATGAATAAATGGGACTTGTTAGCAACTGACAGGTAGCACGTTCTTGGTTGACCACTGCTCAGTAAACTTCAGAACTTTGAGCTTTAAAGAGAACAGGATCATAAATCCACACCTAGACGTTTCATTGGACATTTCTGTTAATCAGAAACCAAATTCTAGGATCACTCACACATGAATGCCGAACTCCATATATGAGGAATCATAGATTGCGCTTGCAAGTTGTTATGCTTTAATTGATTTCCTCTTTGCTAATATAAAATCATGGTTTAACGTTGTTTTGGCTCGAAATATTTATTACCATTCGGTGGCCAACTGCTCATGACGGCCAGAAACCAACTACCTCCTGACAAAGCGACAAGATTCTGCCTGTGTTTTAATGGGTTTAAGGCTCTTGCTAACTTGCTGTTGTTCGGTCGGTCTGTCACGTTCGTAATAATTGGGGATTAAATTTGACTGTTATTTAGTCATTTTTTACGTATTTACCGATGGGTAATTTTAGAATCTGCACGTAACGATGAAATTCACTTAATTTTTAAAATATATTCAAATTTCCAAGTGTAGTAGTCTAAACTTTCTATATTGATTTTCCCTTAAATCTTGTTAAATTCTGTGATCAATGGTTGGATCTGTAGATTTCAGTGACTAAGTTTGTATAATCCGAGTGTCCCAAGAGTTTTTCAACAAGCTAAATTCATTTATGCATTCAGAAATACAATTTAAACAACAGAAAATAATGATTTTATTCAAATTTATATGATCGACCAAAAACTCCAAAAGATTTTAGCCAAAACGTTTTCAAATTACATGAAATTAAAGCATGACATTTTCAAATGACATGAAATAAAATAGATAAAACATTTTTGTTTTTGCTATATATTATCACTTAAAGTTTGCATCATTTTACAATTAAATTAGATTTTAACTTACAACAAATTTGACAAATTTATATCATATTTGGCATCTCTCAATCTTGGGAGATTATTCTAGTGTAGATGTGTATTTCAATTGTTGTGAAAGTGTTTTTTAATGCTTCTATTCTCCTTTGACAAATTTATATCCTAATTGGTATCTCCTAATCTAGAGTAGAGGTGCATTTCAATTGTTGTGAAGGTGTCTTTTAATCCTTCTATAACTCCTAGAAGGATACCTTCCATACCGAGATTCCAGCATCTTCTCATCCCTATTGTTCATTCAACTACCAATTTAGAATATTAATCCTTCTATAACTATGAAAAGGATACCTTCCATACCGTGAATCTAGCATCTTCTCATCTTTATTAATCATTCAATTATCAATTTAGAATTTTAATCCTTTTTATAATTACTAGAAGGATACCTTCCATATCGAGATTCTATCATCTTCTCATTTCATCTCTTTTAATCATTCAATTACCAATTTAGAATTTTTAGAATTTTTATGGTGCTATTTTCTCAAGTCTTAATATTATTAGGAAAATAATATACGAGTCAAAGCATTTTTAGGTTTTACTTCAAAACCAAAAAATATTTGAGTGTAAATAATATCTACATGAAAGCTCATATTCATTGTGATCATTGTTAAGGCTATAGTTTAAGTTGGGTCATGTGTTTTCTAATAGCATCTAGACTTAGATTAAATAACTTATACCTTATGCACTAAGAAGGGCCATAAGTATGGTTATTGCATTAATTTCTACATTTAAAAGTTAAATAATGGAATCACCATTTCAAAATGTTTGGTAATGTACTCAATTAATTAGCAATTTTCAACATTTTATCATGGTGTGGAACAAAATAGTGTTTGTTTTGTTTAGACAAAAGGTTGTGCAACTAATCCATACACCCTACCCATATACATTAGTGACACACTCATACACTTAAACAATGGGCTCATGCACATAAATGATGCACAACCACACATATAAAGTGACCTATATGAGTAATGCACTCATACATAAGGGATGCACTCATGCACATACATAAGTGATGCACTCACACATAAGCGATGCATTCACACACATACGAGACACACTCATGCACAATAAGTGATGTGCCTAATGTAAGAGACACACACACTTATGCACCTACCCACACACCTAATCCACTCTCACATATAAGTTATGTAGCCATACAGATAAGTTACACAAACACACATGTGTATTCACAATGGGATAAGTGACGATTGTGACACATAAAAAATACACTCAAATATTTAAGCCAAACATCCATATTAATAGTGCACCCACACACCTAACCCACATAAACACAGATTCACACACTTACATAAAAAATACACACATACTTGACTTACACACTCACATAAATGACACACTATCACACCCATATAAGTGACGAACTCATACATAAGTGACATATCAAACATAAGTGGAACAATGAAACATAAGCAACATAGGCCTCACACACATAAATGACACACTTACAAATAAGAAACGAAAAAGAGAGGTGATTGCAAAAAAAAACTCTCATAAGGAACAATTCATGAAGGTGAAGTGGGTGTTGTAAGGGAAGTAGCATGGTGAGACTATAGGGTGAAGGATGGGATATTGGTTGAGTCACATGTGATAATGTGGAAGGAAAGCACAGTTTCAAGCAAGGAACGTTTTATGCTAATCGCAGGAGGAGTGGTGGTTTGAGGTATTTCCTCCATGATTGGGNCATGGTGAGACTATAGGGTGAAGGATGGGATATTGGTTGAGTCACATGTGATAATGTGGAAGGAAAGCACAGTTTCAAGCAAGGAACGTTTTATGCTAATCGCAGGAGGAGTGGTGGTTTGAGGTATTTCCTCCATGATTGGGGTTGAGGGAGGGGGATCACCATATTTAGGAAGTGGTAGGGTGGTGTAATGGGTATCGTATGAGGTAGGAGGTGTAGGAACCATGGAATTCCAATTTCTGAGTTCATGTAGTTAAGGGGATGGGAGGTCTATGGTGTTTGTAAGGTGGATGCATGATGCATGGACATCACCAAATGGGTGGAGAGTATACCTAATCCTCAATTTTATTGTGGTTATTATTGTTAATTTTATGTATGACAATTTCTTGTATTAGGTTGTAAAGACGTAGATCCCAAAGTGTCTTGTGCATTACATCGTTTGGGCAATGAGAATGTCTCAAAAACAACTTCTCATTATGTCTTCTTCTACTTCTTCGTTTTCTCTTCCAATAATTCATGACATTGAGAATGACTCAATAAAGAATGATGGACCATTCTATAATATTGAAAATGACTCAATAAAGAATGATGGGCCATTCTATAGAGAGTGTTTTTGGAATTGCTTACATTCTTGAGGACCCCATAAGAGATAAATGGTTGTCTAAACATAGATGTTCCCTTATGTTAATTTCTTGAGGACCCCAGAAAAGATGAATGGTTTTCTAAACATAAATATTCCCTTATGTTAATTAGGTTTCGAAGAATCATTTGATACACATTAAAAATTCTTAAACTCCATATCATACTAATTTGTCTGCTTAATATAAGTGTATGACAAGATTTCCCATCTTGTGTCTAAGTTAAACCAATGGTTGTGAGAGAGTTTCATTGGAAGAAAGAACTAATCCATTTACCTAAAGCAACATGGTAATTATTTTGTATTGACATAGGGGCATGCCATTTCATAAAAGGACTTCTATAAATAAAATATACTTCTATAATTTCATAAATGTTAGTCATAGGTATTCAGAAACCATCACAATATAGTGCCATTGTCTTTACAACTACATTGCTCTATTTCTAATAAACTGTTAATCTTTGGTGTCAAACATGGTGTTTTTTCTAAATGTAAAAGGTAAAAGATAGTTGATGATCTCATGATTATGTTGATTACCACATGCTCAATTTCAACACTTTGGAATGTTGAGAAGTCATGTTGGGAATGCTTTACAAATGCATTTCTCTATTTCTAATAAACTCTTAATCTTTGTATCAAACATGGTGTTTTTTCTAAAAGTATGGTGAACATGGAGTTTTTTCTAAATGTAAAAGGTCAAACATAGTTGATGATMTCCTTGATTATGTTGATTACCACATGCTTAATTTCAACAATTTGGAATGTTGAGAAGTCATGTAGGGCATGCATCAAGAATACAAGAGTGGTCGAAGTAAGAGGATCATATTYTAGAGAAACTTGGTGTGGTAYATTTTGAAAAGAAACATCAAAKAAAAATATGATAGTTTTAAAAGAGAATCCATATTGTACTAAGTCATAAGAAGGTCATGTACATTGTTTTAAAGAAAATCTAGAACATTCAATAAKATATAAGCATTTCGTAAACATGTGTTGGTTGTAATTCTTAGAATGGAGGGTAATGTATGGAAGAAAACATTTCATAGACATGTGTTAGTTGTATAGTTGTAATTATTAGAATGGAGGGTAATGTTGGGTAGAATGAATACACGGGAATAAAATTAAGGTTACCATGATATTGTGAAGTACATCCTTTATGATTGAGAGACAAATCATAACATTTATGTTCAAATAATCTAGAATGAAATTGTTTGATTTACATGGGATGTATAAGAAATAATTATCTAGTACAACCTCATCACATTGATTAATAGATATGGAAAGATTAGATGTAAGACTTAGAATACAAGGAAGGTGCTTTAAAGGAATGTAAACATATCTATGAACCAAGTCTTAAGTATTATGTTGAAAATAATGTATGATAGCTTTATCCAAATCAAAACCTAGAAGGTCTAATGCATAGATAATGTCATTACAAGTGATAACAAGGTGGAAATGAGAGATGGCTTTACACTACAAGGAAAAAACCTTATAGTGGAGGTTTTTAATGTTACAAGATCTGGAAAAAAAATTCAAAAAAACCTTCGATATTTGAAGTGGAGGTTTTAATGGATGTTCCATATAACTAAAAAAATTTGGGTGGACGAAGGTTGCAGTGGAGTTTTTTTTTTGGTGTGTTTATTGTCAAAATGCATCGATGTGCTCTTAACCAACCTGCTCCTGTGCGTACATATAAGACAAAAGAACCAGTGCACTTATAATTATTACACATCAGTTTCTCCTTTTTTGTTGTATGTGGAGCTCTGATGCTCTTATAATTTCTACGCATCGACTCCGCATTGTTTGTGTATGAAGCACCGATTATTTTTAGTTTATGTACACTCAGGTATACTTAAGTTAGTGTGTGCCACTGTGCTTGTATAATTATTACGTACCAGTTCTTGTATTAGTGTGTCCACCAAAAGGTAGTGAAATTTCAAATATTTGAGGTGAGATGTCGACGCCATTATTTTTACTAAGCATCGATGCGTATATTATACTTACAACATCAGTGTGTACATTATATTTAGAGCCCTTGTGCATATACTAAATGTAATGCACCGATGTGTCACCATTGTGTACATTATATTTAGAGCCCCAATGTGTATTGTAAACATAGGCACTGTAAAATTTAGAAATGATAAATATTATTGTACGTTATGTCGTTTATAGAAAAATGTTTTTTCTTAATAGTTCGTACGGTGTGTTTGTATAATTTATGGACACTAGTTCGCACGATGCCTCAACACACATCGCTTTCTATATTATGGCTTGCACCATTTAGTGAGTTCATAAGAATATAGTGCATTGATATGTATATATTTTATTTTTATTTTTGTACAAATTTTCAATTAATCATCTCAAAATCAAATATTTTTTATAGTAATATTGTTTTATATTTTTGTTATTTCATTTTGATATAATAACTACATTAATGAGTTATCTAATCAATTACAATTCCATTATTTGTAACAATGTAAATCATCCACATATTAATTATTCAACAACACAAAATTTTGCAACATCGACAATGCAATAAAATGAGAAACCCATTTTATTTTATATGAATAAGAGACCCATTTTCATACAAAATGGGACAATGGTCCACAATAATCAAATAGAAACCAATGTGCGATCGTTGCACTTATTGGTAACATGTCCCCATGCAATTGAGACAATATGTTGAGTACATTAAACAAAATCCTGGATTTTCAGAGACAAGTATTCCAAAACGTACAACTTGCAGTGACATTCAATTATATTGATTGTCATTCGTCACTTGAACTATTGTCATCGCTCGACTTGTGTGCATGCCTCATTTCTTCACCATTTGTAGGCAATGTTGTACTTTTGTTATTTAACCTAACGTTTTCTTGATCGCTTTTATTTTTATGTTCTGCCTCTTCATCTTCCATCTACAAACATAGAAATAAAGTGTAATAAGTATATCGACACACACACAGACATAGTAGAATTTACATGATTGTGTAAACAAAAAAACATACCTTAGCAACAAATCTTTCATAAAGTACAATACACATTCTTTCAAAGCCATACTTCATGCCTTCTCTCTCTTCTATTGGATGCATTCCATACTTTTTTTCATGCATGCTTAATATGACATGCTAAATCACAATTGATATAATTAATATAAAGGTTTCCTATTGTTTTATTAATTATAAAACAAGAGAAGTTAAACAACATATATACTTTCAAATTGTTCAATTAAACCTTCATAATTCAACATATACTCACAACCGATACTTAACCTCAGAATGTCTATCAATTCATGGGTTTTCTCTTCTTTTTATGTTAACACCTATTAGAAAACATCTATGGAGAAGTGAATTAATTATTTAAATAAAAAGATCACAACAAACATGAAATCTTAAGGCTATAAATGAAAATATGTTCGACACCACAAGTATTCCAATAGAGGACGAGCACCTTCAGTAACCACTCACACAACTAGATCAAAGATCAACACACTTGTTGATTTTTCTGTATGAGATAATATGAGATAATATGAGATAATATGAGATGATGTATGATTGATGTATTATTACAATGAAGAGTGTTCCATATATAGAGAACATATGGTGACAATCCATGAAGGGATGCGTCCCTTGGATAATAAATAACTATGTAATATACCTCTAATTTGACATAATTTTATTTTTTTTTTACTAAGGGGTAGTAACCTCCCTTTCGCTTACAAAACTTCATAATTAAGGAGTAGTAATGTTCATTTTGATTACAGATTTGAATTCTGCCATTTTAAGGTAACAATCAACTTTATAAAGGACCTCCCTCTATAAATTTCTGGTACATCTCTTCAACACACATATTGTACCCATAGATATTAATTATCTAAGTATATATCCAACTATACCGTAGTATACATTTAGGACTCGAATATTAACACTCCTATCTAACAAATAAGCTCACGTGGGAGCCTATAACATTGACTCTATGCCCTAAAGGATCCTTTCCAAGTTGTGCAAATTTTCCATCGTGTGCCACCTAACTCATAATAATCTAGATATACCTAGATATCGTGGTACTTACTTTAAGCTAACACTAACACTTAGGGATTACTCGTTTAACACAGGGGACACAGCTAGGAGTTCGGTGGAACATAAACTAGCTAACAATGTACATGTAGCTAAGGGGCTAGGATTAAAGGTCCAATCACAACCAGAACGACCAAAGGGCACAGTCTCAACCTAACTCGTTTGTATTTAATCCCCTCCATATTGAGCATTTAAGTAGAGTGGTAGGAACATAATGGAAAGACTTAAAGACCCCCTGCGATATTAATTAGAGGGTTGGTGGCGTACTCCCAAGGTTAATGTTCGGTCTCTGTGGCCATAGTGCTATCTCCACATCAGGCCAGTCACATGGCCTCAACCCGTGTTCTTTAATCATCCGTAATTAGGACCGTCGGGAACATTTTATTTCCAGTATTGTTTCTGGGTCGCATCCTAGTCTTGTGTGAATACAAGGTTCAGTCACACTCCCTCTATGATTCTCAGCCCAAATGAACTGTCAGCCAGGGAAGTGCTAGACTCTCGTCGATACTGGAATGCATCCAGAGACTCTGGTGGTAGACTTTGAAAGGTAAGCATTCTCTATACTCGTGACTTCGTTAACCTGTGAAGTTGCCTTGTCTAGAAGTATATAAGGAATGTAACTGTATCTTTTCGACTATCGAAAACCTTGGTAACGGCTTAACACTTGTTTGTAATATTTTGGGGTGAGGTTTTGATTGAGGTTGATACTGTCATTTCACAAATTATTTTCTTCCGTCTTCTATGAAGACTCCCCTTTAAATCATGAGTGATTATATATATATATATNCTGACCAAAACTATAACTCGAGGCTTAAACAATAGGGAATCATCAGTCGTTTTGTACCGATTACTACTGGGTTTTCGGTATGACCAAAATTGTATTTTTCAAGGTGGTGAGTCTTTATGGATTCCCAACCCTCCTAAGATCTTTTTTGTCATATAACTTGGTTGTTCTTGACTATTAAAAGATTAGGGTTATTACCTGCGTGTTGCACGATACTTGGCTTCCCAGTATCTCGAATTTTATTAACTTCCTCATTTGGTTTATTAGTGTTGGTCGTTCAGCCATAAAGGTTATTACAGGGCAAAGGTGAAGTCTCATATTTGCATAGTTTAGTCATTTCATATTAATTATGTAGAGTAGGACATCTGTATGGTTTTAAGTCATTTTAAAGTTTACAGTTCTTTGATAATTTGTTAATGAATGGTTTGCATTCATCTAATGATGGGACCTCCTATTGTTTTGAGAGGTACCCATTAGTCTGACCTCGACCCACCTTCCCTTACATTCTGTGGGAGTCCTCCCCGACTGCGCGGCGACCCATCTGACTCTGACCATAAGTTAAGTAATGATGCATATTCAAGTTTTTCCATAGCATAAAGGTTGTTTAGACTTTTCTTTTAATCTAGTCCGTTTCAGAATTCCAATGTTTTCTCATTCTCTTACTGTTGTGTTTCCTCGCAGGGATTGCACACCCACATGCATTTGACTCAGAGTTGTGCCATGAAAGGAAAAGGTAATTGGGTTCTAACTTAGCGTCTCAATTCCTTACAACCTCCGCTGAGTGCTTAAATTCGACTATAATCATCATGGGTAGAGATGCCATACTTTTATGGTGCACGATTTAGCTATCGTAAATGGTTGTTTTATTTAACGGAGGAGCCCTAAGGGTTGTATCCTTAACTCTGCAACGAATAACTTTGAATTCGACCTCCTTGTAAGCGACCAATCAGTCCATTCCTAATGGTACACTTGTGTAAGATATAATTAGGGTTTTTAGACTAGCTACAAGGTCCTGGTTATTGTCCAATACGCGAACGCTTTTGTAATTAAATTTCCAGGTTGTGCATTTATGTTATTTCCAAGATTGTACATACTGTTTTAAATTTCCAGGGTTTGACATTAGAATCGAAATTGTTAATTAGATCTTTCTTTCATTACTGTCAGGCTATTATACTTCTTGGTCAACTGGTTTATGATATTTCCAGATAAATGTATACTATGTTTGTGGGATCCCCGGCTAGTCTTTGAGTTTCATCGGCCCTCATGCCTCTAGTATTTAATCCCAGATCTCTGTAGGTGTTGACCCTTTGATTTTTTTAATTTCATAACTTTATGTATGGTTGCTAGATCTAATCGCCCCCTTTTATTATGAATACACACACACACACACACACACACACACACATATATATATACAGTAATTTTATTGAAACATAATCTTCTATCATTCACATGCTATATATATATATATTCTGTTCTATTTCCAACTGTAATATAGATATGTATATCTCTAAATATATCTATATATGCAATTATGAATTTTGTACTTCTATATGCATGTGTACACATATCTTAATTTTCCACCATACATAACTTTTATTCGAATTATAGTTTAATAGATACATGAAAGACTTCCCTCTTATTACTGTGGTTCTGTATCAAGTTACCTACATGCGCATATGCATACTTATATGTCTTTGCAATTTGATTCCAACCACATTTCGCTTGTAGCTAACTTTTCTCAGTAAATACGATGATAAGGCAAGGTTCATTCTACAGTTTTTATCTCATCATATCAGGAATTGAAATCTATAGAATCCAATGTATATCCTTTCAACTAATATACTCAATAAAACAACATTCATCTAGAACTAACCTAGAAGTTTCCTTTGATCGAATATAGAGTTCAACAACATTCAACTAGATTTTTATCCGTAACAATAACCAGAATTTACAGATTGTAGTCTATCAGATATCCAGTTATAAAGCATTCATCCAGGTTTTATCCATAACAATATTCCTAAACATAATTTACAGATTGTAGTCTATCAGATATCCAGTTATAAAACATTCATCCAGGTTTTATCCATAACAATAGTCCTAAACATAATTTTCAGATTATGGTCTATCAGATACCCATTTATATAACATCCATCTAGAGAAGGGACAAAAATAACATATCTGGAATAATACGCTGAAAGACAAAGGGAACAACCATGTTCCTCCCAACCATAGAACAGGGCAGCCAAATCACTTGCCTGGTTCACCCCCTAGCCTGACCATGAATCCATGAGGGCGAACTTGAAATCTCCTCTTCAACAATGTTTCCTCTATCTGTAGTCCTCTCCTTGCCTCACACTCCATATTCAGTGTTCATAACAACAAGTATACAATAGTTCCTTTTCCCCGCATACTAGGTAGCGCCCTACCTCCTCACATATGTTATTTATCAAAAACAATTTTTTTTGCCTAGGTCTTTCTTCCCTCCCTTGGGAATTTTTGCAGCTTTTCTAAATTCCTGATTTTCAGGGGCTGCCGATGGCCAAATCCCTGATGTTCCACTTGTAACAATCAACCCAAAGGTAGTTCCAACATGATCCCCACTCATGGAGTCATGGTCAGCTAAATTTAACATGGTTGTTCCATTTGTCCTCCTGCAATAATTAAAACAATATTTTGTTTACATACAAGTGTCATAGTCAAATAGACTGTTGGGTCAAATCAGTTCTCTCCCCAACAATCATAATAATTAATTACAATTTATTAAATTTAAAATTCGGAATTGCCATAAATGGCAAAAATTTTCCAAATTCGAATTTACTAAAAACGACATAATTTTCTAACAAATTTTTAAATTTCAAAAATACTTAATTTTTGGGGATGTCACATCCTTTCCCCCTTCAGTAAAACATTGTCCTCAATGTTCGTTCCTTTCTTGGAACATGATTAGATGAGACTTTCACAAATCTCCCTCCAACTCCCAAGCGACCTCCTCAGGACTAAAGTGCTTCCATTGCACTTTTACCTGAGTGACGACTCTGTTCCAAAGTGTTATTTCTCTTCAGTCCAGAATGCACAGGGGTTCCACCTGGAACTTGCCTTCTAGTTCCACCTACACCAAGTTCCAATCAATCATATGAGTAGGGTCATGGACATACTTTTTCAACAAGGAAACATGAAATACATTATGTAATCTTAGATTAGCTGGAATTGAAAGTTGGTAAGCTACGGGTCCAATTCAAGCTAATATCTCAAAGGGACCACAAAACCTGGGTGCCAACTTGGCTCAGTTCCTGAGTTTTAGTGAACTCTTTCGGGCTTTGAATTTTAAGTAAACATGATCTCCCACTTGAAATTCCAAGTGTCTTTTTTTCTGGTCCGCATAACTTTTTTGTCTTTCCTGTGCCTCCTTTAAGTTCCGTTGCACCTTTATTACCATACTTTCCATTTATTGGACCATTTCTGGTCCAACCATGAGTCTGTCAACCGTGTCATCCCAAATAATTGGTGTCATACACTTTCTGCCATATAGTACCTCGAAGGGGCTCAATTTAGCCGAAGTTTGGTACCCATTGTTATATGCGAATTCTACCAGGTATAAGTAGTCTTCCCACTTACTCGGTTTTGTTCTTACGTACATGCAGAGCATATCTTCTACGATCTGATTTGCTCGTTCAGTTTGTCCATCTGTTTGTGGATGGTAACTAGTGCTGAAATTCAAATTAGTATTTATCCCTACAAACAATTCTTTCCAAAAAGTGGATGTAAATTTTACGTCTCTATCTGAGATCACCATTTTAGGAATACCATGCAGTCTAAAAATTTCTTTCATAAATATTTCAGTGATGTTTATAGATTTAAAAGTAGATTTCACAGGAATAAAGTGTGAAAACTTACTGAGTTTATCAATTACAACCATAATAGAATAATTATGTTTCTAATTTTTAGGAAAACTTGTTATAAAGTCCAGTGATATGGTCTCCCATTTCCATTCGGGCACTGGTAATGGCTATAATAGGCCAGCTGGATGCTGGTGTTCGGCCTTAACCTGCTGACAATCTTGGCACCTAGCCAAGCATTTTGTTGTTTCTCCCTTCATATTAGGCCAGTAAAATAATTTTCTAATTGATGTTATTGTTTTCTAGTATCCTGGATGGCCAGAATACGGTTTCTTATGCACTTCGTCTAAGACTATTAAATTTAACTCTACTGAATCTGGTATGTAAAGTCTGTTTTTAAATCGTAATAGTCTCTCTTGTCGATACTTAGATTTGGTTTATCTGTGTTTGCGGTACTGTTTTGTAATTTTTCCATTACCTTAGTGTAATTTTTGTCGTTAATACCTGCCATCCTTATTCTTTGTTCCAGGTCACTTTCTACCCTGTTGATATTTATCTCAAATAATCCATGGACTCTTCTGCTCAAAGCGTCTGCTACCTTATTTTCCTTACCCTTGATATGTCTGACCTTGAAGTCGAATTTGCTCAAAAAGGCTAGCCATCTTGCTTTCCTTGCATTGAGATCTGGTTGGCTAAACATATATTTCACACCGCTATTATCCGTCAATAGTAGAAATGTTTTGCCCATTATGTAGTGTCACCATATTTTTAAGGCATGTATTACTCCTGCCAATTCTAAGTCATGAGTGACATAATTTTGCTCATGTTCTCTTAATTTCCGGGACTCATAACAAATCACGTGTCCTTATTGAGTTAGGACACCACCTAGTCCTTCTTTACTCGCATCAACACATACGGTGAAGTATTTATTTGGGTCTGCTACCTTCAATATGAGTGCAGTTGTCAATAATTCCTTCAACTTATTTAAACTGTCTTGACACTTCTGTGACCAGTTAAACTTGGTCCCTTTCTTTTGTAATGACATGATGGGGTAGTCTATCTTGGAAAACCCCTCTATAAATCTAGGATAATATCTGGTGATTCCCATGAATGACCGGATATCCACTACATCCTTAGGTACTAGCCATTCCGTGATGGCTTTTATTTTCTCAGGGTCGACGACAATGCCTTCTGCTAAAATTACATGTCCTAGATATTGTATTTTCTTTTGATAAAAATCACACTTATCAAATTTGGCGTATAGTTTGTGTTTCCTCAATGTTTGTAGAACTATTCTTAAGTGTTCTTCATGTTCTTCCTCCGTTTTAGAATAGAGTAGAATATTGTCGATAAATACTAGTATGAACTTGTCTAAGTTGTTGGTTGTGGAGCTTGATTATCTTCCTGATTCAGAGGTCTTTTACTTTCAGCCGAGTTTATACCCCATGAAGTATTTACACCCCAGAAGTATGTACACTCTTCCACGT